>OY757911.1:112515036-112525036 GCA_963585895.1 Sepioteuthis lessoniana
GAAAGGTATGGATCCAATTATTCTCCCTCCAGCTATGGGTAAATAGTAGGGCAGACTAAGTTCTTACTCAGTGAGGTAACTAGTCTAGCAGACTAGGTTCTTCACTCGGTGAGGCAACTAGTCTAGGAGAAAGAAAACTCTGAATTCAAACCTGTTAAACTCCACTTAAAAATTGAGCTTGAGTCATATCCTGCCCGAGCGGAGGGGTTGGTAAATATGATAAGTACACAGTTTAGTTCTATTTAGCCTATAGATAGGACCCGATTAGATGCTACCATTCTGGACCAGAGTGAATCTGAGAGTGATGGTAATAAAGAGGTACACTGCATTCCTCAAAGCTTCAGCATAAGTGGAGACTCACCATCAGTTTGTTTAGATTCATATCCAGGACACTCGTTGGGGGGGGGTACCCTTCAGCAGAGCCCTAACTGACTGGGCCAATATCAACCATTGTAGGCTATTTAATGCCAAATTCTGTTTATATATATATATATATATATATATATATATATATATATATATATATATATATATACACACACACACACACACACACACATATATATATATATATATATATATATATATATATATATATATATATATATATTAAAAGATGATTAGTAAACACATTTTGTAGATAACACATTTAAATGAGCCTGAGCTCTTTTCTGAACACAGTTAAATGGTCTAAGAATTGCAATATAACAGTCACAATGTAACAATAGGCATATGTTTGCACATGTAGTTTGTTCTATTTGACCCATAGATAGGACCCTATCAGGTGATACCACTTTGACTCCAAGTTGGAGCTTCACAATCAGATTGTTTAATGTCATGTCGAGAACACTCATTGTAAAGGGAATCTTACTCCTCTGCAGAGATGCAGTTGGTGTATTTTACAGACCCAACCAACTGGGCTAAAGCTGGGTGGTGGATAATAGTTGGATTCATGCCTTTCTCAAGGAAATTAGTATGAAGTGAAAAACAAACAGCATCGTGTAGGATTTGAACTCGGGCCACAGATTACATTCCCTAAGATAATAACCATTATGCTAAACACAGCTCATCTTTTCAAAGCAGAAACAGCATTACAATGACTAATTCATAATCTGAATAGGCAACTGGAAACCTTTTTTGTAAAATTGGTGTTGTTGGCATAATATTTTGACTGATCTATTCTTCAGCCTTCTTCAGTTTTATATCCCATTCAAAAAACCAAATCAAGGTAAATGGTCATCCCCTGTGATGCAATGGTTATAGTAGTAACCAAACAAAAAGTTACTGAATGCGAAATAATCAAAACAAAGGTTGGAAATGAAATGGAAATCTTTATAACGCTAACAAAATACAATACTTGCCAGCAGGGTGAAGAAGGTAAACCACTGCAAATGGTGTACTACTTAATCAGCATATTACCCTCTCTTACAATAGTGTCCATTGGCCTAGCAGTTAGAGTGTTCGCCAATGGCCCGGGAGACCAGGATTCAATTCCAGGTTGAGTCATACCAAAGACACAAAAAATGGAACTTGATGCCACCTTGCTTAACACTCAGCATTATAAGATGGATCAAGGGTTAAGTGGGGCAATTCAGGGAAAGGAGTAGTACCCTCCTCTACACCTTGGTGTAGTAGCTATTGAAAAGGGAGCCTTTGGGTCTCCTTCGACTATGGTTGTGAACTTTACTTACTTACAATAGTGTCCAACGTATTTATGAGGAATGGGACATGCCCATTAATGTTCATAGGTATGGTATATAACAGTTATCGAGCTAGCTTACCAGTCTATTGTTAGTAAGTTTGATTCTCACCGAGTGTCTCATATTTCAGGCATTGTGCCTAATTAAACTAAATTTGCTAAATGATAAGTGGATTAATACCTTTCAACAGTGCTAAGTACACCAAACTGCCACTTGTATAAATAGACAATTCCAACTAATAAGTCCAGAAGTTTTCCAATACTTACTTTGAAACTGTTTATAACAGTATGTATTTACTTAAATGCATTATGAAGAATGAAAATGTGCTAGCAGCATTAAGAATACAAAGAGAAATAAAATTACTGGAAGCTAACTACTTTAAAAAAGACTATATCCTATTTACCAACCCCTCCGCTTGGGCAGGATATGACACAAGGTCAATTTTTAAGTGGAGTTTAACAGGTTTGAATTCAGAGTATTCCTTCTCCTAGACTAGTTGCCTCACCAAGGCTGAAGAACTCAGTCTGTCCTACTATTTACCCATAGCTGGAGGGAGAATATTTGGATTCATACCTTTCCCAGGGATATTAGTGCTATGTGAAATGCAATCAGTCTTGTCCAGGATTAAAAAAGACTATATAGGGATAAAATCTATACAAGCTCAATTCAATATATACAATGTCTTTCCAATTCCTCATATCAACATATCTATCCCAACTATGGATTAAATGGTACTATTGCTGTTCATCTGCAAGTATGGCTTTGGCATTAAATAGCCCATGAAGGTTGATATGCCATTAAAAACAGAAATTAAACCAAACCAAATATCTCTGCACTAAATTCCAGTAAATGATATTTGTCTTCCCTGTATCAAGTTCATATATTTATATATACACATGTGTAACAATTTCAGTTTGAATTTCACTAAATCATAATCTTATGTTAAAGAGTGCAAGGGGCATTACTCATTGGCCTAGCAGTTAGAGTGTTCGCCAATGGCCTGGGAGACCAGGATTCAATCCCAGGTTGAGTCATACCAAAGACTCAAAAAATGGAACTTGATGCCACCTTGCTTAACATTGAGCATTATAAGATGGATCAAGGGTTAAGTGGAGCAATCCAAGGAAAGGAGTAGTGCCCTAAATCATAATCTTATATTAAAGAGTGCAAGGGGCATTACTCACTCTGAAGGAAGCGCACTTATCGTAATGGTTATCATCATAAAAAATGGTATCTGCCACCAGAGCTCAAATCCTGGATGGAACTGTTCGCATTTCACTTTGTGCTAATGCCCTTGGGGAAAGGAATGAACCCCTTTATTGTCTCTTCAACTAAGGGCACACTGGATACTTAAACTTAGTAAGGCAACCAGTCTAGGAGAAGGAAAACTCAGAATTCAAACCAGCAGTACTCCACTTAAAAATTGACGTTGCATCACATCCTGCCCATGGTGAAAAGATTGGGTAAATACACAACTCACCCTGCAACATCAACAATAGATATTGTAGCTGAAAAAATGAATGGTTGACACCTCACTACCCAACAATACTCCCTATCAATTATTTGGACTTCATCTGAAGAATGAAAATATGCTAACAGAAAAAAAAATACAAAGAGAAAACCAAACTGCTGGAAACCAATTTTTTCTTAGAGTCGGATTTTTTAAAATAAATATTCAAGTAAGCACAAATATTATTCTGGAGTTTTTTCTTTTATAAATTTGCAAAATATCTGCAAAGGACTTTTGCCAGAGAACCAAGAAATTTTATATACCGATTAAGTAAAAGACTTGTGAATCAAGAACATCATTACAGCTGACCTACCTCCAACTCGAGAGAGCTAATTGCTCATTTCCTCTGCTTAAAAGATTTTTCCATCCACAGCACACACTGACTTACAAGTGTGAATAATTAAAACTGCTACTTAAGAGATATAAACAATAAAAGACATTTTTTTAACCTCTTAAAAGATTTAATGATAAACAAATTTAAAAAGATCAGCCCCCCCCCCAAAAAAAAAACTAGAGGACTTTTCTAATTATTTCACAATGAAGATATTGTCTGATATTTAAACTTTACAAGGTGTAAATGATTTCTTACGGATACAGGATGGAGAGTTGGTGGGCTTGTTAAATGAACCAAGTACACCTTCTAAATTACAGATGTTTTCATTCACTCTTTACTAAGGCTCATAGAGAAGGCATGATTCCATATTTTCTCAGTAGGGCTTAGAAGCAGAGGAGTAAGCCCACACCCGCAAAAAACTGTTCTGGTTATGATACCATCTGGTGGTGAAGTTGGAGCTCTGGGGAGTCCTCCCAGGTCCACCAAAGGAAAGAAGGTGTGCATCCAAGTAATCTCCTTCCAGCTACGGGTAAATAGTAATAAAGGCTGGGCTCTGTAATTTTGGTATGGCCATCAGTCTAAGAGAAGGAATATTTTGAATTCACACTTGTTAAACTCCTTAAAAATTGACCTTGTGTTACATCATACTAGTAATAGAGGAGTTGGTTAAATACATACTCCCAGAGTGGTAGTATCTGTTGGGGTAACTATACATGAATAAAGTAGATCAATTTAAAAATTATTACTATTAGATAGAAATACTTGAAACTATGTAAGTATAAATTTGAATACTTGAAACCATCTGAGTATAACTGTTGAATACTTTTGAAGATTTAAAACCATCTGAGAATAATTTCAGAATACTTGAAACCATCTGAGAATAACTTTTGAATATATAACCTACTGGATAAAATAGGTTAGTTTCTTTTTTAATGTTTTCTTTATTGAGAACCTTTTTGTTTATCAAAATTTTTCTTAAAAATTTCATTTTCTTTATGATGATTTAGCATAGAGGAAGCAAACATTTATTGCTATTGTGTCTTTTGTTGTTAAAATGTCTTAGGATGTTTATCTTGATAACATGACATTGCTGAATGATAAACTATGTTTTTTTGGTCCTGTTAACACAGAAAGTACAGTTAACTCTTTCACAAACCTTTTACCAAACTGCAATTGGCTTCTTTCAGTTAAGATCTCATACATTGTTGATGTTACAACTTGTATGTTTTTACTTTATGATATATGTGGCATCTAGTTTGGAAGTATGCATTTAGCCAACCTTTTTGCCACAGGCTGGATTTAGAAGGTCAATTTTAAAGAAGGGTTAATCTGGTTTGAATTCAGAGCTTTCCTTCTCTTAGACTGGTTGCCATACCAAGGCTAAAGAGCTCAGTTTGCTCTTCAATTTATCCATAGCTGGAAGAAAAAATATAAATTAATGCCTTTTCATTCACAGAGGGAAATGTAAACAGTCTAGTCTAGGAAGTGATCTTGAGTTGCTAAGAAAACAACCAATATGCCATGAATGCCTCCACTGGAAGTAATTCTCAGACATATTGGAGAGAGAGAGAGAGAGAGAGAGAGAGAGAGAGAGAGAGAGAGCAAGTGAATGAATTCTTAAAATTGGATAAAAGGAGAAGAAATATCTTTTACACAAATTTAATATAACGATGCTAACCTGAGAAGAGCCACTGGCCAAATACAGTAGATATTTTGTCTATCCCATATAGATTGGTTGGTTGTGTTTTATGGCATATCAACCCTCCCTTGATGGTTATTTAAAGTCAAATCATGTTTATATATATATATATATATATATATATATATATATATATATGATTTGTAAAAGAAGAGTTTGTTGGTAACATTATACTTGAATGAGTGAGAGTTCATTTGTTGGCACACAGTTAAATGATTTCAAGTATTGCTATATAACACTGATAGTTTTATTTGCACACAGTTAAATAGTTCCAAGTATTCCCATTTAACACTAATATTTCTATTTAGAGTTAATTATTTGTTGGCACACAGTTAAATGGTTTCAAGTATTGCTATTTATTGCTTGTACATTCTTATATGGTTTCAAGTATTGCTAGTCATCAGATCCCATTTAATGTCATACTCTGGACACTAAATGGTTTCAATTATTGTTATCTAACACAAATAATTCAATTGAACATTATTCATTTGTTTGCACACAGTTAAATGTTTTCAAGTATTGCCATCTAATACTAATAGCTTTATTTGAACACAAATGGTTTCAAGAATTGCTATTTAAAGTTAATACTTCTCACTATCATCATTATCAAGTTGTGCGAACAGCATGGGTTTCCCTGACTCTCTATCCATCTATCCCTATCATCCATTGCTCCCAGAAGATCTTCCAAACTATATCTTGTATCCACACAGAGCTGATGTAAATAAGTTCTTGCTGGTTGGCCAACATTGGTATGTCTAAGAGTAGGGGTCCATAGAAGAAAATCACTAATGAGTTTATCCTAGCTTCTTCAGCAGTGTCCCACATGTCTACTTTGTCTTAGTGTTAATCAGAAATATAGTCATTCAAACTCATAATCACTATTTATGGTCAGTTAGCCTAGCTTTTTAACCAATCCGTAACAAGGAGAGAACAAATGGCTTGATCTGGTTGGTATATTTGTGACCACATTTTTAGTCATAAACTTTTTGTCATAGGATATAAATCAGAAGAAGGCTGTAGAATAAATCAGCCAAAATACTGTGTTAACAACATTAGGTATACAAATATTATTGGATAACATTGGTGGCTTGATAAGAGGAGGCTCGCTGCATTGGCAACTGCTTGTCTTCCATACAGCCTCACCCAGGCTTGTGCCCAGATTCATGTCAAGAACCAGGATCATACAAGACTAACAGATGCCACTGACATCTCTGTCCAAATTAACAATTAACATATGCGCCTTCTTCCTGAAGATTTAAAAACATGATCTTTTTAGAAGTCTTTCAGTGCTGACATTTTTATCACTTTAGTTGGTATGTATCAAAGAGTGGACCTGGGAGCAATGACAATGAAGGGGTGCTTCACATTCCCAAAGTTCCAACATCACTAGAATCTCATCATCAGATTGTTCAGTGTCATATCTAGGACACTCGTTTGTTGGGGGAGGGGGGTATTACCTGTCTGCAGGGGTGCAGTCGGTGTATTCTACAGCCCCAGCCGACTGGGCAATGGTTTCACTTATTTCTATCTAATATGAATAATTCTATTTACTATTAATCCTTGGTTTGCACACAGTTAAATGGTTCCAAGTATTGCTATCTATCACTAACAATTCAATTAATACATCAGTCATTTGTTTACATACAGTTAAGTGATAAAACAGTTGTTATATTTCAGTTTATCATAAACCATTTGTTTGCACTCAGTTTAAATGTCAAACAGTTCTATTTGATCCATAGATAGGATTCTATAAGGTGCTACCACTCTGGACCAGAGTGGACATGGGAAACAATGGCAGTGAAAGGGTACTCCATATTCCCTAAAGCTTTAGCCTTACAGGAGCCTCACCATCAGATTGTTTAGTGTCATATCCAGGACACTAGTGAGAGACTTACACCTCTGCAAAGTTGCCGTCGGTGCATTTTACAGCTCAGGTCGACTGGGCCACATAAATTTAGGTAAAGAAGATACGAGGGTAGGGTTGACAACACAACTCTATAAAAAGCTGATCAGCAACATGTATATCTTTGTAGGTTTATATATTCATGTCTTTAGATGAATCTGTGTGTATGTACTTAAAGACTTTTCTTTAAACATATTATTATATATGATGCATGTTATTATAAAAGAAGTATCATCAAAAGGATATTATAAGAACGCATCAAATATTTATTAGAAATTTTATGAGTAGAAAAGCAAATACATGAATACACATATACACACATATAAAATTAACATACATCATAATTTTATATGTGTGTATATGTGTATTCGTTCAATATTGATATTTGTTAATTTCATTCTCTCTCTCTCTCTCTCTCTCTCTCTCTCTCTATATATATATATATATATATGCTACCCTATCCCTGTATGGTTGAGCTCTCTAGTGAGGGAGGTAATGGTTGCCACTAGCGTAAAGCAAGGCTCTTTAAATGAATTGAGCTTCGGTAGCGTTAAGGAGATATATGTAAAACAAAAAACAAATGTGATACATAAGTGTTTAAATGTTCTTTACTTGTGATCGTGGCTGAGTGGTAGAATCTTGGATTGGTGTTGGAGTCAGCCAGGTTTCGATCCCAGCTTCGGGAATCTAGCGTGTCTAGCCACACTGAAGAGTTATGACACAACTAAACAGTCTGTCTGTGGATGACATATATATCATCATCATCATCATGACGTATTGGTAGCATGGATATCCCTGACCCTCTCTCGCCACTTTTCCCTATCGTTCATCGCCTCTGGCAGGTCTTCCGGACTACATCCCGTATCCTCACATAGTTGCTGAATGTATGTTCGTGCTGGTTGTCCTGCTTTTGCTCAGCCATATGTGGGGGTCCATAAGAGTACATCACTTATGAGTTTGTCCCTGCTTCTCCAGCAGTGTCGTGCATGTCTGGTTCGTCTAACTTGAATAGTTTTCATGATAGGAGGCAGGTGGCCGTACAGTTGGTGTCTTGTGGGGTGTTGCCGCCAGGACTTGTTCAATATTGCTCGCAGCAAGCCTGATCAGTGAGGCTTAGAATGTGCTGACTGTATACCCAGAAGAGGAATAAGATCCTCAACCTCCACCAAAAAAAGCAAAAAGGAGTGACACTGAACTCCATCAGATGGTGAGGCTCCATTTCTTGAGGTTTGGAGACTGTGGAGTTACTCATTCATTATCATTACTTCCAGGTCCACTCTGAACTGAATTGGTAGTACCTGTTAGGGTCCCATCTATGCATCAAATAGATCTTTGTGAAAAATTATTAGTATTAGATAAAAATACTTGAAACCATAAAATAGTTTGCAAATTATTTGTAGCAAATCTTAGCTGTACATAACCCATAAGGGGCTGATTTATCATTAGTAGCTATCGAAAAGGGAGCCTTCGGGTTACCCTCGACTATGGTCGCCAACTTTACTTTACATATATATATATATATATATATATATATATATATATATATATATGTGTGTGTGTGTGTAAAACCCTACAACATACTCAATAATAATTTTGGATGAGATTTTCATCTCTGTATTTTATATCATTCAGGACAACTTCAAAATAAATGATTCTCTTCAATCAGTGTCCATTTCTTATAACGATCATTACATCGTCTGCTGATAATAATTAACACATGGCATTTATGGAGTTGATGTACTTGGTACTTGTCCAGAATAGCTCACCTTGGAAAATCTTTGTTAATTCTGTAGAAATGTACAACAAAATTCAATAGAAATGTAATACTTACATTCACTAATCAGATTAGTTTCAGTTATTTGTTTCATTTTCTTAATTTAAAAATTTTTTTTTATTGAACAGTTACAAATTGGCCAGCAGCTATAACTTGACACTTTCTGTGTTTGTGGGAGGAAAAGGCTAAATAAAAATGACCAATAGCCAAACTTTAGTGAGTTGAAGACGTAAATTCTTAATTCAACTGTTCAGGAAAAAATGACGCAAATGAAGAAAACTTATACTAACTTGGATGGTGAATGTAATTACATTTCTATGTAAGTTTTTGTCCCATTACTACAAAATTTTCAGGAGTGGTTATTTTGGACAAATAACAAGTTCTTTTCTTTGTACAAAAAAAAGAAAAGAAAAGAAAATGAAAATAGAAAGAAAAAAAAAAAAAAGGAAAAAGGAAAACGTCAACATCATTGACAGAAGTACATAAATCTCTATAAACTTGATTGAAATATTAGCCGTTGTTTTTAGCTAATCAAGAGAGATAACTCTTGTTAAAAAGTTAATTCCCTTGCGACACGACTTTTTTTTTTTAACTTAATACCAAAAATCTTTTCAAGGTCTAATTTTCAAAATTTCAATATATATGAATATAAACACATGATGAATTAAAACAAACAAACAAACAAACATAGATACAAAATTGAAAATCATTTTAAAATGTGAGTGTGTGTGTGTGCATATATATATATATATATATATATATATATATATATATATATATATATATATATATATATATATACGCATACATGTATACAAAGGATTTTCAATTTGGTATTTAATTTTTTAAAATTTATCTTTATAGCATATACTTGTGCAACACATGTTTCAGACATTCTAGTTCTCCTCAGGCATATATATATATACACACACACACACACACACACACACACACACACACACACACATATATATACACACACACACATATCTACACACACACACACACACAAACAAACACACCTCAAAAAAGAAAAAGAAAACAGGCTAATACAAATCAACAATAATATGTGTACATTAA
>OY757911.1:112535827-112623327 GCA_963585895.1 Sepioteuthis lessoniana
CACACACACATATATATATATATATATATATATATATATACATACATATATACATATACACATAAATACAGGTACATACATATATATATACATATACACATAAATACAGGTACATATAAGTATATATATACATGCATATACATACATACATACATATGTATTAATATGTACATACATATATACATATTTAGTTATATATATATATATATATAATATATATATATTATATATATATACACACAGATTAACTATCTAGCACGAGGTCTAGTTAATGGGTATTCAATGAGATTAATTTACTTGTCTTTGTAGTTTGAATGGTTATATATATACACACACACACACACACACATATGTGCGCATTGACTAGAGTAGGGGCCTTTGTGTTTAAGTGTAGACATGAATGAAAATTAAATTATCCTGACTGGGGGCCACAGAGGCCCCTACTCTAGGCAATAGCAGGGATATTGATTAGAATTTTATTGGAATTAATTACATTAATCCAGTAGTTGATATTATTGTGAGATTTATGTATAGGATATGAATCTGGGAACTTTGGATATTAATTCAAAAATAAAGGTTTTTTTTTTTTTGTAGTAGTTAATTCCCCTTGACCATTTTTAGGGTTAATTAAAAGCACCTAGTTGTTGCCAAAAAGGTTCTTTATTTTTATTTTTCATTTTTATTTATCTTGATTTTATTTTATTTTAAGAAAGTCTAAGACCACATCAGCTGAAAGAATTACCACATGTATTAGAAGTAAACAAAGAATATATAGGGACAATCATTTAGCTTACGAGCTTAGATTATTCAGAAGATTCCACCTTCCATAGAAGACCTGGCATGTGCTCAAATAGGAATGCATTGATTTACAGGAACACCCTGTTTTTGTTTCTAAATGTTTCTAATACCGTATTGTTTTGACAACCTTTGCCCTTGCCTGAGAATTTGAAATTTTTATAGGGCTTCCTTTTTCTATTTTTTGTCTTTCTTTTTTTTTTTTCATACACACATAAACTGTAATCCACATTTGCTGTTCTGCAACCTCAAGTCTAACATGTAAAAGTCATCTGACTAGATGGAGTGTATAATAATATTCTCTGGCGAAATAAATTTATAATGACAATTTAACCAGGTTTCAGTTTCCTTCTAATATACGCTCTGTATGTGAGTTTTCTATATATACCTGGAATGAAAAAAGAGATGCAACAATAGCCATACATCGACCACTCACATAGATTCATATGATATTCCTCATATGTTCTATACACGAATAATCTACACCCATTGTCTTTGGACGCCGACAGGATAATACAAACTTTATATATATATATATATATATATATATATATATATATATATATATATATATATAGATATATATATATAAACTGGCTCATTGCCCAAGTGACTTGAGTGTTCACCAATGATCGGGGAGACCTGGGTTCATCCCCAGGTCACATCATACCAAAGACTTTAAAAATATAAGGTAGTGCCCTCCTCTACACCTCAGTATAGTAGCTATTGAAAAGAGAGACTTTTGGTCGCCCTCGACTATGGTTGCCAACTTTTACTAAAATATATATATATGATAGATAGATAGATATAGATATATAGACACACACATAAATAATTGTATTCTATATATATATGTATATATATATATATATATATATATATATAGATAGATAGATAGATAGATAAATTAGTTATTTTCTCTTAAAGTTCTGTTTATTCATATTTTTCTCCCACTCAGTGATATCTTTTTGCAGTTGAGTCTAAAAATAAGTTTCACATAGCCAATGTCTAAATCAAAATTCCTCTTGACTTAAGACAGTTAACCAATTTTATAGAAAAGTTTTCTTTGATTTGTGACCGGAACAATAACAAAGCAGAAACGTTTTCTTTTGAGATGGCATTTCTGACAACATGAAGTCAATCAATAAATCTCACATCTCATCGGCAGAATCTAGCATGGAATTCTTTTACAAATAAAGAATAGCAAAAGCCAAAATTCAAAAGAGAAAACTCATCTCTCTCTTTCTCTCTCTCTCTCTCTCTGTCTGTCTCTCGTTTCTCATGAACTATTAGGTCATCAAGGTGCCATGCTGAGTAATTCCCCTTCTTGGATTATTTCTTTTAATCCTTGGAAGACAACGCAGATGCATTGATCTTAGACAGAAATTCCAAAAATCATGAGTAAATAATAAATAAAAACTTTATGATGAGATTGTCTTTCTCATGAAGCAATAAAAAGATTCTTATATTAAAAAATAAGGAAAATAATCATGGCATGAGGATGCACCCTATAACCAATGCAATTGTCAGGGTTGCATGCAGAATAATAGCCCTTCATGGCAGCTTTTACTTGGCAGTGCCTATCTCTTCTCTTATGGCCTATTATATCAGTGTTGAAGAGGTGCCCGTGGTATTTTGGGGGTGCCCGTGGTATTTTGGAGGAGCCCGTGGTGTAATGTGTATTGTTGTAGGAATTGGATACGGCGACAAGAGTTCAAATCCTGGACGAGACTGATTTCATTTCACATAGCACTAATACCCTTGGGAAAGGTATGAATCCAATTATTCTTCCTCCACCTATGGGTAAATAGTAGGACAGACTGGGTTCTTCAGCCTTGGTGAGGCAACTAGTCTAGGAGAAGCAAAACTCTGAATTCAAACCTGTTAAACTCTGCTTAAAAATTGACCTTGTGTCATATCCTGCCCGAGCGGAGGGGTCGGTAAATAGGATTATATCAGTGTCGGGAAGATATGTCGAGTAATTCCCCTTAATAGCACTTTTTAGAGCAATATGGTTGATTAATTTATCTTAATAGCATGTCAGCTTGTTGAAGGTTATTTTGTATCGAGTTATAATTTTTTGTGTAAGCGTTTAAAAGTTTTTGCACACAGTTATATATGAACTATTCGAATATAATACAAAGGATTTACATACAGTTTGTATAGTTTCAAGTATTTCTATCTAATACTAATAATAACATGGCTTCAATTAACCATTTCTATTTCATGATAATCATTTCTTCCCACACAGTTATAATCTTTCCTTACAAAACAATTATGACTTCAAATAACTGTCCTTGATACAAATAATTTATAGTTATATAGCATCAAGCATTTCAATCAAATACAAACTATTTTTGAATTGATCTATTTGAGCCAAAGATGGAACTCTAACAGCTACTACTATTATTACTACAGCTAGATATGCCAGGGAGTGATGACAATCAAGGGGTAATCCACAATCCCAGATCTTCCGAACTGGAGCCTTCTCATCGGATGCAATGTAGTTTTATACCCAGAACCTGTTTTTTTTTTTTTTTAGGAAGGGGCTTACCCTTCTGCAGCAGATGTTGTCAATGTATTCTAAGCCCACCAATAGGCCAAAAGCAACATAGATTACTTGATGATGCATATGTCTTTTCAAAGTAATAAGTTGTAAATTATACTGTCTTACATGGTACAATAAATAAGGACTGATCCATGGCTTGCCCAATTATCAAATACCTGTCTTGCCTTTTACATGACTAAAGGGTTCTAACCATTTTGTACTTTAATTTTGCACACATACTCTAATGAGTAGAGTGTTCCCCAATGGTCCAGGAGACTGGGGTTCAATCCCAGGTCGACTCATACAAAAGACTCAAAAAATGGTACTAGATGCTGCCTTGTTTATGCTTGATGCCTTATAATACTGAATGTTAAAGTGAAGCAATCCAGGGAAAGGAGTAGTGCTCTCCCCAACACTTTGGTGTAGTAGTTATTGAAAAGGGAGCCTTCAGGTCACCCTCGACTAAGGACGCCAACTTCACTTACTTGGATTTATTTGCCAATGGTCTGGGAGACTGGGGTTCAATCACAGGTTGAGTCATACCAAAAACTTTAAAAAATTGTACTTGATACCTCCTTGCTAAACATTCAACATTTAAGGTACAGATCAAGGGTAAGTGGAGCAATCCAGAGAAAGGAGTAGTGCCTTCCCCTACATCTTGGTATATTAGCTATTGAAAAGGGAGCCTTTGTGTCATCCTCGACAACGTTTGGCCAACTTACTTGGATTTAAATACCGTAGTAAGTGAAATAGTTATCAATGTGTAAGTAATATTTTTACACATATTAGTTTATCAATGCTTCTAGTTACTAATTTTATTCAAGAAAACTTTTCAAAAGCACTTTAAAATTTCAGTAACATTTTTCAGTTCATGCAACTTTGAATTAGGTAAGGTTGTCATTTTTTGATGAATGTAAATCTTTAAAATGTATTAAAAATTAATCAGATATGTAATGGTATTTTGCTTTTTATATTGATAATTATGTTACTGTCTTTCAAATAAAACTAAAATTTAACCTTAAATGGTGACTTTAATTTGTTTTAATGGAAAAAAAAAAGTTACTACCTTGTAAATTTCTTAGTATTTCGTTTACATCATACATATAACCCTATATTATCACATATATGGCTGGAGAGCATGAATGCACATGAGGAATCTGGTAAATACTCTCTCTCTCTCTCTCTTTCTCACACACACACACACACGTAGAGTTCTATCAATTACATTTGCTTTAATTCCCAACCAAACCCTTTCTCTCACAGTTATAACACCTTTTTACAACAATTAACAAAATCTTTAACATTGTTAACATCATACAAATAATAACCCTATTCTATCACAAATGTGGCTGGAGATCACGAAAGTACGTGTAAGTAAAGTAAAGTTGGCGACCATAGTCAAGGGTGACCAGAAGGCTCCCTTTTCAATAGCTTCTACATCAAGGTGTACATGAGGGCACTACTCCGTTCCCTGGAAAGCTCCACTTTACCCTTGATATGTACCTTATATCGTTGAGTGTTAACCAAGGAGGTATCAAGTACCATTTTTAAAGTCTTTGGTATGATGCGACCATTGGCAAAAACTCTACCCACTAGACCAATGAGCACGTGTGGAATCTGGTAAATACTGTCTCTGTCTCTCTCTTTCTCTGTCTCTCTCTCACACATACACACACACAGAGTTCTATCAATCACATTTGCTTAAATTCCCAACCAAACCCTTTCTCCCTCAGTTATAACACCTTTCAATATAACAAATAATAAAATCTTTCGTATTATGTTTACATTATACATACAATAGTCTTATTCCTGACCACTGACAATCCCTTTCTTACTCAATTTCAATGCATATCAAATCACAAAATCTAAACATTATGTTTACAAATACATATAATAACTCAATTTTGTAAATTATGCTAGATATAATTCCTGACTACTGACAATCCCTCTCTTTTTCATTGTCAATACATATCTATATAAAAATCTTAAGCCAGAAAGTTACATTATACATATATATTAAATAAGCATACATTGTGTAACGGCTATCATAAGAAATGAACCTAACACTTTGTGTTCAAATCCTGGATGCACCTTGTGTTTCAGTTAGCACTGATAGTCTTGAGAAGGCATGAAACTTCTTCTATCCTCAGCTATGGGTAAATAGAAGACAGATATGTTAAAATTTTTCATAGTGACCATTTTAGAGAACCAAGGTATGTGAAGAGAGTAACTACACTCCATTTCTTTCATAGTGAGGTTAAAGTTCTATACTAAAGGAATCTGAAAACCTATACTCCTCAAGGAGTCTGCAGAAAGTACTTATGTATATATTTTTAAGTAATATAGCTAAAATAGCTGGGTAGTCAGAGCATTTTAGTAGTTCTGGATTTGATGATTGGTTGGTTTATTGGGTTTTATGGCATATCAACCTTTGTAGGTTATTTAACGCCATATCCATTATGTAAATAATCTGTTCTATTTCAAACAATTCAGTTTAGCATAAGTACACAGTTTAATTGTCAAAAATATTTCCATTTCAAACTATTCAAGCAGTTATATGTAACAAGTGTAAATACAGTTTTAATGTCGAAAAACAGTTCTATTTCAAATAATTCAGTTAAGCATAAGCAGGCAGTTTAAATCTAAGTACGGTTTAATTGTCAAAAAAATTTCTATTTCAAGCTATCCAGTTTACTAAAACAATTCATTTTAGCATAAGTATGCTGTTAGTTCTATTTAACCCATAGATGGGGCCCTATCAGGTGCTACCACTCGGGGCCAGAGTGGACCTAGGAGCAATGGCAATGAAGGGGTACTCCGCATTCCCCAAAGCTCCAGCACTGCTGGAACCTCACCATCAGATTGTTTAGTGTCATATCCAGGACACTCGTTTAGGGGGAGTCTTACCCCACTGCAGAGAAGCAGTCAGTGCATTCTACAGCTTCAGCCGACTGGGCAATTCTGGATTTGAATATGAGTGAAGTGAACTGTAGCCCATAGCTCTATAGTCCAGGAGGCTCCACACAAACAGCTAAACAAATTTAGAAAAAAAATTTTTTTTACCTTTTTTCAAATCTCCAATTCTTATAACAAAATTTTAAAAAAAATTCAACCTGAGTACAAAGGACAAGACTGGAAATTGCTAAACAAATGATTGTTATTATAGGTTTTCATATTTTTTGTCTAACATTTCTTATATCTAAAAAAAATTTAAATATTTGGGGAAAAACAGCAAAAAAAGCTTCCACTTTACTGCTTCAGAATTTATATTTTTCGATTAGTAAAAATATTCTTTATTTGATATCATCTTTAGATTTTGTCTGTGTTTGGAGAAAAGTAAATCAAAATCGAATGAAAATTTAAGGTTCATGCCTTTTTAAGCAGTATAAATATTGATACAGAATTATTTCCTTAATAATCTAAAAGAAAATAATATTTTCAATTAAATCTTAGTATCAAAAGTTCTCAAAACATTTTTTAAAAATTGTTTTTAAATTCAATATGTACAATTAGGGTACAATTTTCTTCCAATTTAAAATTTTTTTTCTTAGTTTTATGCACTCCTTCAGACTGTTGCTTTTTTATCATATACAGAAATTATATACCATATCATATATCCCAACCGATTAAATAGCGCTACACACACACACACACACACACGAACGTGAACGGGTTGTAAAGGAAGTGACATGAAAAAATCAAGAAGTTTTTTAAAATAAAATAATTGATTCATTATAAAATTCATTCATTAATAAATGAACACTGAAAATTTCATTAAAAAAGGATAATTCCTTCAATTTTGGTGATTTTTTTCAATCATGGGCAGTGATTTATGACAGCACGAAAGGTCCATGGTGGCCATGTTTTTAGTACCTAGATTTTACTATAGATGTGTACTGAAATTGAGGGGGAAAAAGGGGGATTTTATCCGCGGTTAGGAATTAACCCGAGCATGAATTTACTATAAATACTGGCAGAATAGTAATGGCTGGTCTATGTATAATAGACAAACTGGATTTGTTGTATAGATTTTCCAAGTAAAACGTCAACACATGTGTCTACTGAGCTTAAATATTTATCGTGTTCAAGAAGAACAGAATTAATTGTCTATTTTTCAGCCAGTGTCAGAGCGAAATAGATCACTATTAATACTCACCACTGTCACGACTATGAATGGAAAAGATTACAAGATTTCCACTTTGGTCAAGTAAAGTTGGAAATAAAACATGACAAAAAAAAAAAAAAATCAGATTATAGGGAGATAAAAAATAAATAAATAAAGGAATAAAAATGTAAAATGTCAAGTTACATTCTCTTAACAAATAACAAGACAAACATACATCTCATAAGTATTTAAATAAAAAGCCAATTTTCAATCGACTGATTTTGTTTATCACACACACACACACACAATATATATATACACACATTTATACACACATATATTTAAACATATATATAGATATACATATATACATACACATATAGACACTGATATATATATATATATATATATATACACACACACACATATATTTATATGCATACACACATATATCTAAACATATATAGAGATATACATATATACATACATATATAGACACTGATATATATATATATATACACACACAAACACACTTGCACTTTATACATACATACATACTCACATATATATATGAATATATATATAATACGCACTTACATATATATATATATATATATATATATATATAAATAAATATAGGAACTACGCATCCAGTACCTCCTTATCCTCGTACATATGGTAACTAAAAGACACAAACTTCTCTCCCACAATCACCTGGGAGATACTAAAACAAGCACCTGCCGACAATAAAACATAAAAAAATGCCTTCTTTACCTCCACGAAAAATTAGCCATCATCACCTACCCATCACAAAACACCCTAATAAATAAAAAACCTGACACACCCTACCCTTCAGTTTTAATCATCTTCGTACACTAACTATTATTTAACCCCTTTATTATTCTATTACGCACATATCACCAAAGAGATCTATAGTATATAGTATTTACGCAATATTTCATTTATTTATAATAATAATAATAATCATAATAATAATAATAATACAATTCCTCCCCTAAATATTACATCAATACATTACAATACAATATAACCTTACTTATACCCACTGTGATTCTAGCCTACCATAACACAACCGTTCAAATACGGTTACAAATCAAATTCTTATTCATTCTCCTCGACATGCAGTGATGATGTTTTGTTCCATAGCAATAGTCACCTAAATGAATAATGTAACAAATTATTAATATACACTTGAATTCATTTCCGCTAAACCCAACGCACTGCGTTTGTAGCCTGGCTTAACCTAAAAAAAATACGCATTCATACATAACTTTAACACATACACACATACACTCACACACTTACAACCATACATAAACGAAATCCCAACGGTTTTTTTCTGTACTTTTTCGTATTTTCGATTTTCAATTCATTCTATCTTCTTAACTGCCTGATGATTGTTGTTTTGCAAAAAAAAAAAACCATGAAATCCAGGGTCGCAGTCTATTTTCCGTAGATTATATATATATATATATATATAATTATATATATATATATATATATATATATAAACTTACATAAACATTTATATACATATATAAATACTTACATAAACATATATATATATATATATATATATATATACTTACATAAAAATTTACAAACATACATATATGTATATAT
This sequence comes from Sepioteuthis lessoniana, assembly GCA_963585895.1. NCBI lineage: Eukaryota > Metazoa > Mollusca > Cephalopoda > Myopsida > Loliginidae > Sepioteuthis > Sepioteuthis lessoniana. Next base: position 112,544,920 of record OY757911.1, read on the forward strand.
AAACAGATATTCTTACACACACACACACATAAATATACTTACATAAAAATTTATATACATATATATATATGTATATATATATATATAAACATTTATATACATATATATACTTACATAAACATTTATATATATATATATACACACACACACGCACCGACTTATACATTTATATCAAAATATATATGTACACACACATTTATACAGATATACATATATAAACACATTTATAATATAAATACAGATATATATATATATATATATATACACACACGGACACATTGAAATTTATACACACACACACACACACACACATATATATATATATATATTATATAAAACACATTTATTAGGATAGCGTAGACATCGAATCAACGACGCTTAGGAATTGTCAGTTTCTCGTTTAAGCAATCATCAGACTAATTACGGAGAGAACAGAATTATTACATATATATATATATATATATATATATATATATATATATATATATAATGTAAACAGAACGCTAATATAGTTATTGAAATGTAAGATTTGGTCCAATGATCACATTGGCGAGAAAATGACAGTTATAAGCTCCACTGACTATGTCTACGTTATACAAGCACACTTTATATGTCAGAATAACGTTGACAAAAAGTCAATGGCGCTTGATGACTGTCAGTTTTTTGCTTATGACATCACCGATCAAGTCTTCCAAAATTTCAGTGTAAACTCATTAGCATTTTGTTTACTATATATATATATATAAATAAATAAGCTCTATTCTAGCAGTAATGCTTGGATTAATTCCTGACCACTGACAATTTCAATCTTCCTTGTTTTGATGATCGCATGAAAAGAAAAAAAAATGCAGAAAGACAAGGTTAATTGAGATTAGAATGTTGGTAAACAAATTTCCATTCAAAGATTTTAATCCGGGTTGCACAGTGTATTTCATAAATATTTGAATAAAAAAGACAATGTACTTTAAATCGACGCAGTCACATTTTTAAGGTTTTTGTGTATATGAATTTACCTGAGGATATCCATATATCTATAGAGATGAATTTGGAAGTAAACAAGGAAATTAAATCCGACAGTAAGAAGAAAAGTAGAAAGAATGAAATAATCCAAATTTGATGAATTTATCATGAAAGTCGACATTACACACTTTCTTTTCTCCTGCTATTTCAAACATTCATCGCCATTTTAACAAGACTTCATGAATTTAAAGTCCTGAAGAGGGTTATAATAACTGAAACGTTCAACATCGACTTTCATTATAATTTCATCAAATTTGGATTATTTTGTTTTTTCTACTTTTCTACATCATATGGAAATCAGACCTGACCGATAAAATGAAACGCTGTTTCTTCCAGGCAGCGGTCGTATCGATACTGCTATATGGATGCACTACTAGGACGCTAACTAAACGGCTGAAGAAGAAACTAGACAGTAATTACACAAGAATATTGAGAGCAATATTGAACAAGTCCTGGCGACAACACCTCACAAGGCATCAACTATACGGCCACTTGCCTCCCATCACGAAAACTATACAAGTTAGACGAACCAGACATGCAGAACACTGCTGGAGAAGCAAGGACGAACTCATTAGTGATGTACTCCTATGGACCTCCACATATGGCCAAGCAAAAGCAGGACGACCAGCTTGAACATACATACAGCAGCTATGTGAGGATACGGGATGTAACCCTGAAGACCAGCCAAAATCGATGAATGATAGGGAGAAGTGGCGAGAGAGGGTCAGGGATATCCGTGCTGGCGGCACGACATGATGATGATGATGACTTTTCTACATAGATGAATTTATATGCAACAATGAACAGTTTGACATTTTTTGATGTTTCTTTCTTTGTTTAATGGTGCATAAAAAAAAACTATAAAGATATCAAAACAATTAAAATACTTTAAATCGACTGGTGTAATTTATTGCATGCGCGCAGACATACGGGTTTAAGTTTATTTGTTTGTTCATTGTTTAATGGCATATCAACCTTCTTGGGTTATTCAATGCCAAAGCCATCCTCCTAGAAGGACAGTAGTGGTACTGTTTAACTCATTGCTGGGAACGTGTTTAAGGTTTCTGTGTATAGGAATTTACCGGAGGATATCCATGTATGTAAGTAAGTAAAGTTGGCGTCCATTGTCGAGGGTGACCCGAAGGCTTCCTTTTCGATAGCTACTATACCAAAGTGTATCTGAGGGCGCTACTCCTTTCCCTGGATTTCTTCACTTTACCCTTGATCCGTACCTTATAATGCTGAGTGTTAAGCTAGGAGGCATCAAGTACAATTTTTTAAGTCTTTGGTATGACTCGACCTAGAGATTGAACCCAGGTCTCCAGGGAAATTAGCAAACACTCTAACCATTACGCCAATGTCCGGTAAAAGTTTGACTTTTTGTTGCTTGTTTAATGACATATCAACCTTTGTGGTTTATTTAATGCCAGAGCCATCCTTGAATGAACGGTAGTGGTACGTTTTAACCTATAACTTAAGGGGATAAGGAAGTTTATACCTTTCCGTAGAGTATTAGTCTGAAAGTGAACTAACTTATCAACTATGGGGCAGTTCAGCACGTTAGTCACTGCGCCAAGGAAGGGGGCACCTTCCCCGCAGTTCTTTTTTTTTTTTTTTCTGTGTCACTCTCGTCACATTAAAATAAATAGATAGAGAATTGTCAAGCGAAATTTGAATGTTCAGCCATGAAGTAGGCAAGTGACTGATATAACGTTTTTTTTCTTTTTTTAAAAGTGAAAATAAAAACATTAAATTCAACAGAGCACAGAAAAACAAAGAAATCATCATCATTATGTCGTGCTGCTAGCATGGGTTTCCCTGACTCACTCTCTCCCTCTCGCACGCGCGCTATTCGTCTTTATCATCCATCGCTTCCAGTAGGTCTTTTAGACTACACCCTGTGTTCGTACAGAGCTGTTGTAGATAAGTTTTTGTGGGTCGTCCAACACTTGCACATCCGTGTGAAGGGGGCCATAGGAGAAGGTCGCTAATGAGTTCGTCCTTACTTCACCAGCAGTATCCAGCATGTCTTGTCCGTCTTACCTGGATAGTTTTAGAGATGGGAGGTAGGTGGCTGTACTACTGCTGTTTTGTGAGCTGCTGCTATGTGGTGTAACATTTGAATACATTAACTTATATCTTATTCTATTAATATTAGATTCTCTAAAAACAAACTGACCCGGACTTTCAGGGATTTTTAATAAGAAAAATATTTCCGGCAATAAAACTATTTAAAAAGAGATTTGGTTTCTTAGTTAAATGCCATATCTGAAGAATATTGGTTAACTTGAGAGTGGTCTGACACAAGTGGCCAAGGTTCCACATTGCATTTACTGGATGGATATATGGGTGAATAGACATCACTCATGCAAATGTGTTGGGCAGGTCATCCTGGCACCTCAGATACAACCCACCTGCTGCATTAGGTGCTCTCCTATAAAATGAGGTAAGCTTAACTGGCTTGCTTTTACCACGAAGATTTGAGGCGCCTCTGGTGGTGTAAAAGGCGCCTCTGGTGGTGTAATGGTTAGCAAGCTCGACTAGCAAACCTAAACGAGTGAGTTCGAGTCTCATTGGGTGCCCCTTTCATATGGCCTTGTGCCACATCTAAGCAAAAAGCTTAGTAAATTATTACCACGAAGATTCAAGAAGGCAGCCATATTAGAAGGTGAGTCATTTGACTTCTACAATACCAATCTTCATTGGTTATTTAATGCCAAAGCCATCCTTGTAGAAGAACAGTAGTGGCACTTTTTAACCCATAGATAACGGGATTCATACTTTCCTAAGGGTAAGAGTCTGAAAGCGTGACTGGAGTTCGAACATGCTTACAACGATGTCGCATATTAACTATTATGACACGGAGATTTCCTCGCCACTATTTTAAACATTTATATATAAATGGATTCTTTTTATCATCTAACTGGAAGACTAACATTTTGTGGCATAAAGAAATGACTGCAAGAATTATTTGTTTATTTTATTTTCTTGTTACGCAGAAAAACTGACAATTTAGAAAATAATTCTATGCCTACTAAAATGAATAGCTAAAAATAAGACAGAATTGTTTACATTGATTTTTTTGTTTTATGGACTTATTGCAATTTATTTAAATAATCAATTTAAAAAATATGATATCCAATTTCGCCTTTTCTTAAGAAAATGATTTCTAATTGAGAACAAAAACATGTTCAAAGCAATGAACTATATCCAGGTTGCAGAGCAGAACACGAAAGCTATGGTCAGATTTTAAAATATTCCCATATTATGAGTATTACATTTATTGGCCTAGTGGGTAGAGCGTTTGCCAGTGGTCTGGGTGACCTGGGTTCAATCCCAGGTCGTGTCATTTAAAAATGGTACTTGATACCTCCTTGCTAAACACTCAGCAATATAAAGTACATATCAAGGGGAAAGTGGAGCAATCCAGGGAAAGGAATAGCGCCCTCCCCTACACCTCGGTATAGTAGCCACTGAAAAGAGAGCTTTCTGGTCGCCCACTTTACTTACTTATATCTATTATGACTACATCTAAATATAAACCAGCAATAAAAAACTTAATGAACATAATTCACAACCCTGAATCTGTCCTGGAGAATAAGACAAACTCCTCGGGGATTTTGAGATACATACAATCACGTAATTTCAACCAGATCTTGTAAAATCAACAAGAAAGAAAATCTTGCCGAATCGTGGATTTTGATGGCCCGGCTGACCACAGAGTAAAACTGAAAAGAAAACGAAAAGAAGGATAAGTACCCCGAACTTGTTAGGGAATTGAAAGTGACGGTGATACTAATTTTAATTAGTGCGCTCGGTACAGCCACTAAAGGATTGGTACAGGAACTAGAAGACTTGGAAATAAGAGGACGAGTGGAGACCATCAAAACTACTGCATTATTGAAATTGGCTAGTATACTAAGAAGACTTAAGGAGACTTGTTATCACTCAAACTCTAGTGAGAAACCATCGGCGAACGCTGGAGTTAAAAACTCGAAAAGGAGTAACAATAATAAAAACAATAATTCGTATTTGTAGCAAATATTACCGACGAATTAGTTATATGAATTTGTTACAAGGGGTTGAAATTTTTTGTTTTGAATTTTTAAGTCTTCTTTCTAGCTTAATTTTCAAGGATTTATTTACCTTCCAAAACATACACCCTAAAAAGAATAAAAATTAACAGTTCCACTACCCCGTCACTTAATAGTGTTGGGGTATACGAAAAAGTAATCGAACCTTGATCAAAAATAAAACAAGAAAAAAGTAATGAGATAGACGTGAAACTTTCAGCTAAATAAGTGATAAGAAAATTATCGAAATAATAACAGTAAAAATCCATTAAAAGAAAAGTAGCACCACAAATAAAGATGTTATATAAAGCTACAAAACTGATTAGAATAAAAGGGATATGGAGACTTATACGAGGTTAAAACTTAAATATTCTCAAGACGTAAATATCCCCCTTTTTCGTTGCCTGCCGAAGTATCTTCAACATAGGAAGAGTACCGGATCACATCTGTGAGGGGTATACAATAATAATCAACTCCAGAGTCTGGTATAGTCACAATATACAACCCATGAAAAATGACAAATCCAAATCAACGTGGGACACGGACGATAGATTTCAGGTAAATACAGACCAAAGCAACAATTCAGCTGAGAGACACCAAAAGAAAGCATGGACTTGAGAAGACAACAAAAATATAACCCACTGTTATTTTAAAAGCAATCCTACACAAAGATAAAAAATTATGATGGATATTTGGACAGAACCTGCTAAATTTACAAGCTAAAGACTTGGCGACAAAGTGAGAATAATTACAATTTTTTTAAAGAAAGGTTGGTTTTCTGACCTTGAGATACTGTTGGATATTGACTGGAAGATCCCTTTGATATGCTATATAGGTTGCGTGAGCGGTATAACAGGAAGTGCACCTGTTTCCTAAAGTAAAAAAAATCGCATGTTGTTCCCCAACGAAAGTGCCACATAAATTGCGTGGGTGGCATGGTAGAAGTAGGTGTGTCCACGTGCAACGTGTAGGCGGGAGGTGTGACCACGAGATTTTGCGTGGGCTTCTGTTATAATATATGACGAGCGGAGACGAGAGAGAAGACCACGGAAGACAGCTACGAGAGTTTACATTTCTCCAGGCTCTGGCTTTGCGCCAGAGTGCTCAGGGTTGGGAGGTAGAGAAAATCCAGAGATGTACGAGACTCGCGAATGTGGAGAAGCGAGGAGAAACTAAAATGATTCGATTCCCTGAGGATTCGTATCTCGCTCCTGTGTATATGCCGAATACGGCTCTCTTGCTCTCTTTCTCACTCTACCATCCGTGCATTTTGGGTAATAAAAGAAAAAGTAAAGAAGCAGATTATATTTTCATACATCAGCGTTGTTGTCTTTCTCTGCTATACAATACTGGAAATACGTGGACAGGTAAGTCATAAAGAATATGTTAAAGAAGAGTAACATACACGAATTGAAATACAAAATATGGAAAACCAAAATACCACAAAACCTAACATCTTGTTAACACAAGACAAAGAAAATAAAGAATTAATGAAAGAAAAAAAATTAAGACTGAAAAGTGGACTACATTTTTATTCCTAAAGAATCAAGACTGGAAAAAGTCAAAGTAGAAACCTAAAAGTAAAGTTGGCGACCGTAGTCGAGGGTGACCAGAATGCTCCCTTTTCAATAGCTACTACACCGAGGTGTAGAGGGGATGCCACTCCTTTCTGTGGATTGCTCCACTTTACCCTTGATCCTTAAATTATAATACTGAGTGTTAATCAAGGAGGTATCAAGTACCATTTTTTAAGTCTTTGGTATGACTCGATTTGATGGGACCCTGGTTTCCCGGACCCTTGGCGAACACTCTGACCACTAGGCCAATGAGCCGCTTGTTAATAGACCTAAAAGAAACAATCTATAATGAATATATGATGGTAATATACTGAAATAGAATGCTTAATGCACGGCTACTAATATATAAGAATATATAAAATTTATATAAAGATATAAAAAAAAACTCACATGCAAAGCAAATATATCAATAAGTAAGTAAAGTTGGCGACCATAGTCGAGGGTGACCAGAAGGCTCCCTTTTCGATAGCTTACTACACCAAGGTGTAGGGGAGGGCGCTATTCCTTTCCCTGGATTGCTCCACTTTACCCTTGATCCGTACCTTATAATGCTGAGTGTTAAACAAGGAGGCATTAAGTACCATTTTTTGAGTCTGTGGTATGACTCGACCTGGGATCGAACCCAGGTCTCCCGGGCCATTGGCGAACACTCTAACCGCTAGGCCAATGTCCGGTTAAATATATCAATAATATTATATAAAACTAAACAGATAAGTTCCATTATAAATTTATGTAAGTAAGTTGGCGACCGTAGTCGAGGGCGACCAGAAGGCTCCCTTTTCAATAGCTACTACACAAAAGGTGTAAAGGAGGGCGCTACTCCTTTCCCTGGTTTGCGCCACTTTACCCTTGATCCCTACCTTATATTGCTGTTAAGCAAGGAGGTATCAAGTACCATTTTTAAAGTCTTTGGTATGACGCGACCTGGGTTTGAACCCAGGTCTCCCGGACCATTAGCGAACATTCTACCCACGAGGCCCAATGAGCCGGTTCAAAAGGTAAATAAACTATTTAAAAATATTCTAAAGTACAACATCGACGAAGTAAACGAGCTAATTTTTGCAGGAGCAAAATAAGACAGTGATAAAATGAGTAACCCAAACAGAAATTCAGAACCTAGATAGGAAATGAGGCAAGGACAAATAAAGAAATTGCGACAACAAGCGAAACTATTAAGGAAGGTAAAATATACAAGTATATGAAAAGACAAAAAAGACAACTGTAGATAAAACTGACAAGACAACTGGAAGAAATGAATTTAAAGATATTGGCAAAAGGAATGAGACTCAAAAGATAGCAGGACAAGCATTATAAATAAAATAAAATGATCAAAGAAAATTCTAACAACAAGTCGGAGGAGAATGCACGAGGATAATGCCAAAGAAACAAAAAAAAATTTCGGAGTAAAACATGGGAACAGAAAGACCACAACACAAATGCCGAATGAATAAATAACATGAAAAAAGAATTACTTTAAGAAGGCCCTGAGGTGGACATACACCTGAACTCAATAAACAACACAAATACCAAATTGGTAAACACCAAACCTAGCTGGTATACATGGATTTTGGTTTAAAAGATTTACCTCCATCTACAAAAGATTAGCTCTACAACAGAGTAAATGTCTCCAAGAAGCAAGCATACTCGAATGGAAGAGGAAAACTATCTTGATCCAGAAGGACCCTCCAAAAAAAAGGGGGACCATCTCTAGCAACTATAGACCAATAACGAGTTTACCTATAATGTGGAAAATCCTAACCGCACAGATAAAAGAAGAAATCTATAACTTGATTGAATGCTGTAAATTATCCCCGAAAGAACAGACAAGATGCCACAAGACAACAAGACGATAGATGATCTACTATATATAGATCAACACATTCTCAAGGAAGCGGAAAAATATAGCCATAGCATGGATTGACTACAAAAAGGCAAATCGTATGGTCCTGCAAACTTGGATAATAAAATGTCTGAAAATGTACAAGATATCCGACCAAGTCATAAACTACTTCATGAAAACCTGGAAAGTGGAATTGGCAGCAGGAGAAACCCTTGCAGAGGTTAAAATCCGAAGAAGTATCTTCGAAGAAGGCTCACTCTCACCTCTACTATTTATCATAGTAATGACGTCACTCAATTACATACTTAGTGCATAAGGTGCTACAAATTTACAAAATCACTAGAAAAGATCGATCACCTTATGTACAAGTTATTTGCTAAAAGTGAAAAAGAACAAGAGATGCACATACAGACAATAAGAATATACATCCAGGATATAGAAATGGAATTTAGCATTGAAAAATTTGCCATGTTCATAAGGAAAAGTGGAAAAAAAAGAAACAACGGAAGGAATAGAACTATTAATTCAGGAAAAGGAAAATTACAATTACTTATGAATATTAGAAGCGGAAACCATCAAACAAGGGGAGATGAAAAGAAAAAAAATAAGAAGAGTACCTAAGAAGAATGCGAACACACCTCGAAATTAAGCTCTGCAGCAGAAATCTCACCGAAGGAATAAATAGCTCGGCAACCCTTCCTGTAAGGGACTCAAGAACCATTCTTAAAAAGAACACGGGAGGAACTCATATAAATGGATGAAAGGATAAGAAAATTGATGACTATCCAAAAGGCCTTTCAATCCGAGAGATGATAGACTTTGTGTTAAGAAAAGAAAGAGGAAGGATAAGGATTGCGTAGATGTATCAATACAAAGACTCGAAGACTACATTAAAAAGATCAAAGAAAGACAAATTACATTAGCTAATAATCATATTTACCCAACCCCTCTGCTCGGGCAGAATGTGACACAAGGTCAATTTTTAAGCGAAGTTTAACAGGTTTGAATTCAGAGTTTTCCTTCTTCTAGACTAGTTGCCTCACTAAGACTGAAGAACCCAGTCTGCCCTACTATTTACCCATAGCTGGAGGGAGAATAATTGGATTCATACATTTCCCAAGGGTATTAGTGCTAAGTGAAATGCAATCAGTCTCGTCCAGGATTTGAACTCGTATCGCCGTGTCCATTTCCTACGACGGTAACCATTACACCATGGGTACCTACTGCATTAGCTAATAATAACATTGGCAATATGAGAAAAGAAAAACAACTAAAACTAAAAAAGAAATGTATGCATATTTCAAGCGACTAACTGGAGAGATTGCATACGAGAAGAGCTGGACATGGCTAAGAAAGGGAAACTACATTAGAAAAAGTGAATTTATTTTAATAGCAACACAAAACAATGCCATAAGGACCAATTACATTAAAACGAAATTGATAATACACAACACAATAGGTGTAAAATATGTAGAGACAGAAGTGAAACGGTTGATTACATAAATGAATACAACAAACAAGCACAAAAGAAGTAGGCACGACTGGGTGGAACAGGTGATCCACAGCGAATAGCGCAAGAGATTAAAATTAGATCATATTACCAAATAGTATATGTACAAGCAAAAATCCCCCCTAGATAATAAAATTCTCAGGGATTTTGGGATACAAATCAATCACTGAATCCCGGATAGAAGACCAAACTTAGAGTTAAAAGAAGGAGAACTTGCAATCTAGAGGAACATGAAGGTGACGGTGATACCAATGGTAGTCGGTGCACTTGAAATGGTCCCCAAAGGCTTGGAAAAAAGAGTAGAAGAAATAGAAATCAGAGGAAGAACCAAGACCATCCAGACCATAGCATTGATAAGATCGGCTAGAATACCAAGTCTTGGAGATCTGAAGATACTTGCTGTCACTCAGACTCCAGTGAAAGTTCACCAATCAAAACTAGAATGAAAAAATAATAATCATTTGTTTATATGGCTTTAAGTAATCTTATTTAATGCTAATAATTTTCAAACATTTCCATTTGTCTCATTGATGGAACCCTAACAGCTATTACCATTCCGAATAAGATTTGACCTGAGAATAAAAACAATGATACCCCTTTTTTATGGGAACTTATCCCTCTACGGAGAATGCAGTTCGCTTATTCATGGTCATGCTGACCGGGTAGCCTATTTGATTATGATTAGTTCTGTAATTCAAAGTAGTTACATTGCTACGGGTTGTATAAGTTGAATACTAATGTTAACATTCAGATTTCTTTCTCTACAAGCATTAAAATCAAATGCCGAAACAAAACAAAATAAACGCTAATCATAAAGTATTATGACTGAAATAAGAGACAAGTTAAAAAACAAAACAAATAACAAACATTTTATCCTTGTTTCTGTTTGTGTTTCCTTGTAGAAATCGTGATATCCAGTTGCAGCATGACATAAGTGTAATTCTATGAAAAAAAAAAAAAATCTTTACATTGGTCTCTGCATGACTCAGTGTGTGTGACATCTTATAGCAATCAGATGATGGGTGGGGAAAACAGCTTCTTCACCCTAGATACATCTGGGTTTGGCAAATAGGAATTATGTTTATATAGAGTATTTCTCTCCTTTTTTCTGCAGCAATTTCTCTATGAGTAATACAACTTGAAGAAAAAAACGGGTTATCTAACAATGATGAACATAAAATTAAAATGACTTAAGAGGAAGAGCAGCTTTATCCAAATAATAACACGCAACATTTGTTATAGTAACAGTCATTGTGAAACATACAAAAAATGCATTTCTACTGTAAAATCATTAGCAATATATTTATTTCCTGCATATACGGGCCTTTTCTATTAGTAATGCTTGCATTAATTCCTGACCATTGACTATTATTTTCTTCCTGGTTTTCAATGCATTTCTATAGTAAAACCATTAGCATTGCATTTACATTCAGCCTAAGATAACTCTATTCAATCTATCATCCTTATATTATGCTTTAAGCACTAACCTCCTGAGTTGAAATTTACCCTCGGCCGTTAGAGTGTAATCTCTGCACTAGTAAACCGGTGCTACGCTGTGGGCAAAAATAAAAGTACCAACAGTATACTGTTAGGTAATTTAGTTTAATGGTATGTCAATCCTCGATGGTTATTTAATGACAAATCCCGTGTACACACTTGCCCAGTCGGCTGGGGCTGTAGAATACACTGACTGTAAGACCCCCCCCCATGAGTGTCCTGGATATAACACAAAACAATCTGATGGTGAAGTTCCAGTAATGCTGGATCTTTGGGAATGCGGAGCACCACTTCATTGCCATTGCTTCCAGGTCCACTCTGGTCCGGAGTGGTAGCACCTACGGGTTAATAAGAACTGCATACTTTTGCAGAACTGAATTGTCTGAATTAGAACTGTTTGACTAAACAGAATAGCTTAAAATAGAAATGTTTTTGACAATTAAACTGTGTACTTATGTTAAACTGAATTGTTTGAAATAGAACTGATTATTTGTTTTAAATTGGATTTGGCGTTAAATAACCTACAAAGGTTGATATGCCATAAAACCTAACAACCAAACAACCAACCGTGCACACACACACACACACACACACATATATATATATATATATGATTTGTAAGCGAATAGTTTGTAGGTAAGTTTACTTTCAAACGAGTCAGACTTCATTTATTTGCATACAGTTAAATGGCTTCTAGTATTGCTATTTAACATCAGTAATTTTATTTATCAAATATTCTTATCTAATTCAATATTAATCATTTGTTTGCACACAGTTAATGATATCAATCATTTATTTAAACGAAGTTAAATAGTTTCAAGTATAGCAATCTGACACTAATAATTCTATATCATCGTTATCATTTGCACACAGTTAAATGGCTTCAATTATTGCTATTGAACATTAATGATTCTATTTATCAAGTATTCCTATCTGATCTAATATTAATCATTTGTTTGCACACAGTTAAATGGTTTTAAGTATTGTTATCAAATACCAATAATTCAATTTAATATTAATCATGTTTGCATACGTTTAAATAGTTTCAACTATAATAAATTATGAAATAGCTCTATTTGGGACCCTAATTGGTACGAACACTCCAGGTCAGAGTGGACCTAGGCGTAAAAACAACGTAGGGGTACTCCATGTTGAAGTTTGCGTAATCTAACTCGGAAGCTCTTTATACATGGTGGTCTCTCTTGTTTTGTAGTCGTCAGTTCTTGTATAAATATGGCGTACAGCTAAACATGTGTTGAGTAAGTGCTGCATTATTAACAAATTAACACTCTATATTTCCCAAAGCTCCAGAACTGGAGCCTCACCATCAGCTGGTTTAGAGTCATGCCCAGAACACTTGTGGGGAAGGGAGGGTCTTTCCTACTGCAGAGGTTTAGTTGGCGTAATTTACAGCCCCAACCGACAGTGCGACATTTTCTTTTGATTTAGAATGTCAGGAGGAAAATTTACGAAGTAAGGCGTAACAATTTAAGAATCTAATTCCATCCATAATACGAAGAAAAAGAAAATTAGAATGAGTGATTAGACATCCCATGAATTCAATGTAACAGCAGTCCAAGATGTTATTGATTTTTCTATTTCAGAAGGAGTGGAAGAGTCTATCATATTTATCTCCATTACATCAAGAATTTGGATAATTAAACACGAAAAAATTAACATTCACTATCGTTATTCTTTTTAATATACTTTAATGAAACTTTACTGTAGGTTAGGTTAAATACGAAGATTAAAAATGCCGTTCAGAGTGGGCGTATACCCAACAAATTTATCGTTTCAAATTGAATTGAAAATTGCTTTATTCTCAAATTTTAAGGACTTGAGGCGTACTACCAAAATAGCACTATGATATGCCGTTTTTATCTGTGGCACGGCTACATATACAAATAGGAGGATTTAAACAATATATGTTCTAGATCAAAAGTTAAAAGGTAGAGAAAGATTAAAAATAAAATATCAAGTATGTATCTTTTAACTAAAATAAAGTCATTGTTACGTGAAAATCTTTTGGTATAATTCTATATTTGCACCCGTACAAGTTCACAAGGGAAATTCGTTTCCTTTTTTATTTGTGTGTGTGTGTGTGTGTGTGTGTGTGTGATTTGAACTGGTTAGACTCTCAAACATATCGCATTTTTATATTTTTTGGGAAAAAAACCCAAAAAAAACATTTTACAAGGTGGATTCACTTTCACATTTTAATTCCAGATAGAAGGTTCACCCATTTTCAGAACAGTTAGCAATGGAAAAGACAAGTAACCAGACAAGGTAGACGTGAAAAATTTTAATCTTTTTTTCTATTTTTAAATTAATCAATTTGTAGTCTAATCGATTGGAATAATTAATTGCCAAGATTTACACGGTACACAGGTCTCAGTTTGCTTAGCAGTACTTATTTGTATATGCCAAGTAGTAAGCACTGAACAGGCTCATCGATACTGATTGGAGTCATACTTTTTTCTTTTTTTTGTGCTTGTAATCTCCAAAAATCATAAATAAATTTAATATTTACATTCACAATTCAGATTAAAGTAAGATTATCATTTGCTTCATTTTTCAATTATTTTTTTATTGAGCAGTTAAATTTGAAAATGACATCTTCATCACGCCACTCCACCGTGTATCTTTAGTTTTCTTCTTCCCCAACCACAAAGATGTCAATTCAGGATCGACTGCTGGCATACAATTTTGAAGACTTAAACGTAACCATCCAGAAATTAAAAAACAAAATGAAGCAAATGACTGATAGTTACTCTAAGTGAGCAGTGAATATAAATATTACGAGCCATGTACACGAAACACACTTTTTATTGGCAATGTCATGATTTATTACTGATAAGCCACTCCCCATTTCTTCTAAAGGAAGGATGATCAAATGCGCACTAATCCGTGTTTTTTTTTTTTTTTTGTTAATAAGTTCTTGATAAATGCTTATTTCTCTATATCGGTTCTCTTGCAAGGCTCTGAAGAAAAATATTGTCGAATAAAACCTACACAAATAATTAAAAAGGGATCATTCAGATAAAATATTTTAAAAAATTTAATCAGTCATATTTATTTATTCAGCGTTTTTAGATTAACAAAATCCCTGTCATATGCAGTGAGTGGAAGAGTTTAATCTACTATGTCAATTTTAAACTTCTAGAAAAAAATTTTTTTTTCTATTTTATTATTATATCCTTAAAAGATGAAGCAACGAAAATGAATTAAGTGAGAGAAAAAAATGTCTAGTAGAACAATATTGTAACTTACTTTTATCATTTTTGAACTTCAAAAATAAGAAATCCGGACAAATAGTTACAAAATAAATAAATACATAAAATAAAAAAATACAAGTAAACAAAACCTAATTCTCCGGGAATTATTTGAAACAAAAAAGAAAAAAAAAAAATCATTCACCTCATTAAGTAGAACGTAATTAACAAAAGTATTCGTAGGGTGCATGACAGCACACACTCAAACACAGAGGCACACAGAGATATTCTCGGATTTTTGAGGAAAAATTTCCCTTTAAAAGAAATCTCAACTTTTGTTTTAAAAACGAAAATTTTATTAAAATTCGATGATTAACCGATTTGGGGTGATTTTTTTCTAAATTTCACCAACTCCCCCCCCCCAATACATTTACAGGTGCGCATTTTTGTAGATAACTGAATCCTACATTTCCTTGGTCAAATAGTAGGACAGACTAAGTTTTTTTTTTTGGCCTAGGTTAGGCAACCGGTGTAGGAGAAGGAACACTGAATTCAAACCAGCTTTGCTCCGTTTACAACTTGATCTTGTATTATAACCTATCCGTGACACAGGGATTTAGTAAATACGTATTTTCAGTGGGTAGTGAAAGTAAATTTCGATATAATTTTTTTTTTTTTCGTACATTACCGTAGAAATAGCGGACATTTTCTTTTCTGAGCAATTACGTACTTTTTTTTTGCCAGATGAGCTTGTCTAGTATTTTGCAGTTAACTTAACCCACCCCCAATAACCCTTCTGTATATTGACTTTTTCCCTCGGTAGTTAGACTTAAATAGAACTGTACCTTGTTATGATACTAATTACTTATCAGTACCACTTAGTAATGTAGGTATGTTGATTAGATTATAGCTGTTGGCAATCCATAAAAGAATTATTATCTTGGAATTGACAAAGCAATTTTATTGGCCACATGCTCTGTAGAGTAAGATTAATTGCGAATGGACAGAGTCGTGTTGTGTATATGTGCTCTGTAGAACAATTGAAGCCAGGACAGGAGAGTGAAGAGGCTACCGATGTTGGCGACGGGTAGAAGGGTATCTAAGTGTGGCGGGTAGGGAGATTCAGAATGTTAACTACCCACAGAAAAGTCGGTTATTTTAGCGAGAAGGATTAAGGCAAATGTAGAACTAAACAAAAGAAACTGGGTCAATTAGAGTGGGAGACAGTGCACTGTCTCGTCATTTCCACCCCCACACCAACCTCCATCACCACCCACGCTCCTCATAATCCAATCCTCCTCCACATCCACCTTTACTAAGTTGCATGTTTTTTTCCTTTTTTTTTTCTTCTCAGCGACATGTCATTAGGGCAAACACTGAAACATCGTCTAAAATTGGGCAGGTTGCACTAATAAAGGGAATTTGATGGGGAGTGGGGTAACATCTGATTATGTTATGAGGACAGTAGTAGGAATACCCAACGAAGACAATACGACCTGGACCAATCATTCAAAAGTTCTTTTTTTGTCTCCACCTCCCTTTAAAAAAACAAAAAGTTAGGTGTAAAAATAAATTCAGTTACAGGGAGCTCTCCACCAGTCAGCACCTGCCCTCTTATTTAAAGGGGTAAGGACTGGTTTTATTGGCCGGCGTTTAAGGCGTCTTAAAATAGAAATGCCGATGGAGCAAAGCTATTTTTGGTACCCCTCGACCCCAGAGTCGTTTTCCGTACTTCACCATAAATCAAAAAATAGCTGACGTTTATCCAGTATCTCAAAATTAAAGAAATGGTCAATAAATAAGTAGATAACTTTATCACAGAAATCATTAAGAATAACAAAGTTTTTGTTACCATAATCAACCAAACTTATGTAGAATTTCTCAAAAGGCTATAAGTAAAATTTGTACATTTTATAATTAATTTTATGAAAAGATATATATATATATATATATATATATATATATATATATATATATATATATATTCCAGGCAGCGGTCGTGTTGATACTGCTATATGGATGCATTACTTGGACGCAAACTAAACGGCTGGAGAAGAAGCTAGACAGCAATTACACAAGAATATTGCGAGAAATATTGAACAAGTCCTCGCGGCAACACCCCACAAGGCACCAACTATACGGCCACCTGCCTCCCATCACGAAAACTATCCAAGTTAGATGAACCAGACATGCAGGACAGTGCTGGAGAAGCAGAGACGAGCTCATAAGTGATGTACTTCTGTGGACCCCTGCATATGGACAAGCAAAAGCAGGACGACCAGCTTGAACATACAGCAGCTATGTGAGGATACAGGATGTAGCCCTGAAGACCTGCTGGAGGCAATGAATGATAGGGAGAAGTGGCCAGAGAGGGTCAGGGATATCCGTGCTAGCAGCACGACAATATTATATATATATATAAATGGCAAGCCTCTAAAATAAGACCAGTTCACATACCTGCAGCAACATCTCATCAACTGAAAGTGATGTTAACATACTACGCCTAGCTAAGTTGTAAAATGCTACTGACCGGTTATCAATAAGGAAATGTGATCTATCCAATGAAATAAAATAAGATTTCTTCCAAGACTATTATATGGAAGTACCATATAGACTTTAACAAAATGCATAGAGAAAAAGCTAGATGAATTCAACACAAAAATACTTTGTGCTATTTTAAACAAATCCTGGAAGCAACACCCCACAAAACAGCAGCTGTATGGCCACCCATTTCCCATTTCACAAACTATCCAATTAAGACAAACAAAACGTGATAGGTAATCCTACACTTGGATGCACTAGGGTTGGCTTATCAACAAGGACTTACATCAGCTCTGTGAGGAACCTGGATACAATCTAGAGGACCTACCAGGGTAGCAAGAGCGAGAGAGAGAGAGAGGGAATTCTGTGCTATGAGTGTATATATATATATATATATATATATATATATATATATATATATAACTATCCTCCCTCCACCTATGGGTAAATAGCAGGGTCGACTGGCTCCTAAAATTTGGTATGGCAACTGGTCTAGGAGAAGAGAAACTGGATTTAAACCTGTTAAACTCCACTGAAGAACTAACCCTGTGTTGTATCATGCTTGTAGCAGAGAAGTTGGTATATATATATATATATATATATATATATATATATATATATAATTTTTCTTATTAACACTGGTCTATTCTTTTGTTCATAACCTATATATATATATATATATATATATTGAGAGAGAAAGAGAGTTAGTCTGAATGTTTTATTATTAATTCTATAAAAAACATGCCTTGAGACATGGAAGGAAAAGAGATAGTGAGCAGAAATAAAGGGAGAGGGAAAAAAAATTCTTGCCAAAAATAAAATCCTTCTAAAATCAGTAATTTATGCTTTATTTATCTAAAAAGAAAGTAAATCAGTACTTTTATAAGTAAATCTATAAAATATTCAATGACTAATTTTGACACCAACAACAAAGTCTTTTTTTTATTCTCCTTGAGATTTGATTAATCTAAAAAAAAAAAAAAAAAAAAGAAAAAAAAAAAGAAATTTACTGTTTAAAACAAGTGAGAGCAACTTGAGTTTTTTTTTTTTTTGTGGTGGTGGGGTTGGTGGGTTCAACTGTAGACAATCTACTACTGCAAATTCTTGTTCTGTATAATAGCAAAAATGGTTTGATCTTTTGTTCAAAATGATAAGGTTCATTACTTAACAATGAAAGAAGTTACTAGACTACATGTAGAGAGAGAAAAGTGATACCTCGTAGTCTGGATAGGATGAGAAATGAATCAAAGTTCTAGAAAGTAATTAACCCCTTTACCTACCCAATGTACGAGTATCAAATACAACTTCACAACTAAGTGTGCAAGATGATAATCTTAATCTGCATCTTTTGGAAGTCAAAAGCTTAGAAACAACACAAAACTTCAAATTATGAATAATACAATGGTAAACAGATATTTCCTCCCACAGATTCTTCACTAATGTGTGAGAGGGAGTATAATCAGGTTTTTATACATATTATGTTCATGTTTTATTAGAGTTTAATCAGACAATTCTTTAAGAAGAAAAATAAAAAGTGGAAAAATTACTGTATCTTCTTGAAGGCAGATGTGTCAATAGTGTATGAATAAGATTTGGTTAGATTTTATGGCATATCAACCATTGTAGGTTATTTAATGCCAAATTCATTTTTATACATATAAACAGTCATATTTCAACCAACTCAGCTTAGTATAAGTATGGTTTTTTGTTTACACTCAGTTAAATGTCACAACAGTTCCATTTCAAACAATTCAGTTTAGCATAAGTACACATTTTGCACTGGGGCATAGGCCTAATGAGTGGAGTGTTTGCCAATGGGCTGGGAGACCAGGGTTCAATCCCAGGTTGAGTCATACTAAAGATTCAAAAAATGGTACTTGAGGCTGTCTTGTTTAGTACTCAGCACTATAAAGTGAGGATCAAGGGAAAAGTGGAGCAATCCTGGGAATGGAGTAAGGCCCTCCCCTACAGCTCACTGTAGTAGCTATTGTTGATATTGCTTCTAGTAGATGAGATGTTACTGAAGAGATATGTGAACTGGTCTACTGATTTCAGACACTTGCCACTTTAAATTGAATCCTTAAGCAAGGCATGGACTGCTATAAACAGATTGTCAATCATATGAAAATCTCATTTCATTTAGATAAAATGAAATGAGAATTCTTCCAAGCTATATCAGTACAACTGCACCACATCAGATCAAATGAAATACAAGAAGAAAAAGCTAGATAAGAATTTTATGTGTTGTTCTGAACAAATCTACAAAGCAACACCCAACAAAACAGTAGCTATATGGCCACTTACCTCCTATCTCACAAACCATCCAAATAAGGAAAACAAGGTATACTTGCCACTACTGGAAAAGTAAGGATGAACATAAGCAATATTCTCTTATGGTATTTGGTTAGGTTTGGTTTTATAGCACATCACCTTTGTAGGTTATTAATGCCAAATCCATTTTTATACATATAAACAGTTCTATTACAAATAACTTAGTTTAGTATAAGTAGAGTTTTTTTTGTTTACACATAGTAAAATGTCAAAACAGTTCCATTTAAAACAATTCTTTTTAGCATAAGTATACAGTTTAAATTTCAAAAACAGTTCTACTTCAAGCAATTCAGTTGAGCGTAAGTACACAGTTTAGTTCTCGTGGGGGGGGGTCGGGTCTTACCCTACTGTGGAGAAGCAGTTGGTGTATTCTACAACCCCAGAGTCGACTGGGCAACTCTTATAGACTCCTACATAGGAATACATCAGTGTTGGCCAAGTAGCAAATATGTGGTGCCTTCAATAAGTTTCCAGACTTTTTTTGTACAAGCATTTAAAATTGTCGCAGACTCTTGAAAATT
The DNA here is from genome assembly GCA_963585895.1 of Sepioteuthis lessoniana. NCBI lineage: Eukaryota > Metazoa > Mollusca > Cephalopoda > Myopsida > Loliginidae > Sepioteuthis > Sepioteuthis lessoniana. The sequence goes on from OY757911.1 coordinate 112,565,042, forward strand.
CAGTATGTTATTGCTATACATCTTATGAGATGACTGACCAATTTTTATTATTTCACGTTCAAATGAACAGCTATGGTAGGAATTCGAATACACCCTACTAAAGCCTGATTGTCACTGCTGGTGAATTTCAAAAATGCAATCTGGATATGAGGACACTTTAGAAGAACGATATGCAATAGAGTTCTGTTTTAAACTGGAAAAAATGCCACAGAAACATATGGAATGCTTCAGACTGTTTTTGGAGCATCTTGCATGAATCGAGCATCAGTTTTTGAGTGGCATAAGAGATTCAAGGAAGGCAGGGAGTCTGTGAGGGATGATGAGAGGTATGGGAGGAGTAAGGGAGTCAATACACCACAGTTGATTGGCCAAAGGGTTAGGGTTACTATGTTGAGGTTTTAAGGGAGTTCAGAAAGAGATTCCTAGGGAAGAGGCCAGCACTCTTCAAAACAGGTCAGTAGCATTTCTACCAGGACAATACACCAGTCCATAACTCCATCCTTGTCACAGACTATTTGACCAAGATGGGCATCAAGACAGTATCTCAGCCTCCCTATAGTCCAGACCTTGCTCCCTGTGACTTTTGCTTATTCCCTAAGCTCAGAGGCTGTCGTTATGAGACAATTGAGGAGATGAAAGAGGCTGTAGCGAAGGTCATTGACATGTTCACACAAAAGGACTTCCATGGGGCCTTCCAGAAGTTGTTGGAATGGTACAACAAGTGCATTGCAGCTGGAGGAGATTACTTGGAAGGGGACTAGAGTTTCATGTATGGACTAACAATAAAAGTGCCCATATGAAAAAAGTCTGGAAACTTATTTAATGATCCTCGTATTTACATACACACAAAAAGGGAAAAGGAGTGTTCCGGGCTTGATATTAATCTGCATCCCCTGGTAAGGTTCCAGGTCTGGAGCTCCGGTGAGTGTGGGTGTCACTCTTTTATTGATGGCTTGTTACAAAATCAAATGTGCTGTCTACATTAAAGACATAGAAAAGATCATCTTTTCTTGCTTTTAATTGGCAGGATTTAGCCCACTTTTTATATTTGGAGGTAAAACATATGACTGGCCCAATTGGCTGGGGCTGCAGAATACATTGACTGCATCTCAGCAGAGGGGTAAGACTGTCCCAATGAGTGTCCTGGGTATGACACTAAACAATCTGATGGTGAGGCTTCAGTAATGCCAGATCTTTATGGAATGTGGAGCACCCCTTTCATTGCCATCGTTCCTTGGTCTATTCTGGCTGGGAGTAGTACCACCTGATAAGGTCCAATCTATGGGTCATATAGAACTAAACTGAGAACTAATGCTAAACTGAATTGTTTGAAACAGAACTGTTTATATGTATAAAAAATAGATTCGGCATTAAATAACCTACAATGGTTGATATGGCATCAAACCAAACCTAAACATGTGTCTTGAGGCAAATGTCTCTTTGTTTCATAAATAGTTTTACTCCTACCTACAATATTAACTCCTATGTAAATTCATATCTGCTATCCTAGATATGACACTAAACAGCATCCAGTTGTGAGGCTCCACTTTGCGAGGTCCAAAGAGAGCAAAGTTATCCCTTTATTGCCATGAAACCCCTAGTTCTTTCTGACCTGGAATGTTAGGGTCCCATCTGTTGCTCAAAATTTTACACAAATATATAGAATGTGCATATTTTACACAAATATATAGAATGCGCATATTTTACACAAATATATAGAATGTGCATATTTTACACCTTTGTGGTTTCTAAGGTTTTATATTTTTGATCCGATATGTAGTACTTTACATTCTTCTATGTTAAATTTTGATTTCCAAGTATCTTCCCAATCTGACAATTTATTTAGATTCATCTGTGTTATTTCTTTTGATAAATGTCTAGCAAGTAGTTTGTCATCATTAGTAAATAGTTTTATTCCTGATTTTATATCACTAGGTAAATCATTTATGAATATTAAAAATAACTTAAGTCCCAATTATGATCACTGAGGAACACTAGAGGGTATAAACAGGGATTCAAAATAATTTTTACCAATTTTTATATTCATAGCTCTATCAGTTAAAAATATCTTGAAATATTTACTTTCTTTGTTTTTTTTAGAAATATGTACGTTTTTTTTTTATTTTCACTAGTATATAATAACGAGATACCATACTAAATTTATAAACTGTTAGAGTCTTTTAAGATTACTTTTGATCTCTTACCAAAACCATTGCAGTTTTTTGTACGTCCTGCCCAGGGTAAATAGCACAATAAACTGTAGTAAATAAGCAATAAAAACAAATATCTTTAAAATATAAATAATTATCCAAAACTTTAAGGAAGGTGTCTCTGTGGTGTAGTGGCTAACGAACTGAACTTCTGTTGTATAGTATACTGTGCGTATACAAATATACACAGGAACATAATCAACTGATAATAACAACTTTAATAATGAACGAACACACCTCTTTATAAAAATAGAAAACCCTCACACTTTATTTTCGAAAAGGTGATGTTTGTTGTGTGTGAGAAATGAGTGGAGACAAGGACAGACTGCTATATTGACCCAAGTTCGTCTCTGGACCATAGCAGCACTTCTTTCGCATCTTGGCTGGGGTTGCTCAACCAGGGGTCACTAAGGCCCCAAAGCCTTCAATCTGTAGCTGGTTCTCACTTTGGCATCTTGTCTTTAACTGACTCGAACTGCCTGGGCATCTGGTTATATTATTTTCTAACGTCCACCTGCTTCCGCTTTTCTTCTACTTATTTACACAGGTGCATCTCTTGATTGACGGCTCGGTCGAGGGTCAATATATAACACTGCGACATTGCAGTAAGTGAGTTCAAACACCAGTTGTGATATTACATTCCCTTTTGGATTAATACTCTTAGGAAAGGCATGAAACACCTTTACTCCCTCAAGCTTTGGGTTAAATAGTACCACTTCTATTCTTTTACAAGGATGACTTTGGCATTAAATAACCCATGAAGATTGATATGCCAGTTATCAAACCAAATTTAAACTTGAATAAAAATGATTTGATGTTCTTTATTTTTTATATGGTTCATCTTACAGCCTATGTGCATTATGAGTAAGGACTGGTACTGATTATGAAGAATAAGTGTGATGTATCTGGGAGAATCCTAGATTTAAGTATTTATAAGACTTAATTCACACACGTGTGTGTGTGTGTGTATATATATATATGATAGAAATATGTGGAAAGTTGTATAAATCAAACACTAAACTCAAAATTAGATGCGTGATATTTCGTTTGGACACATCTAAATTTGAGTTAAGTGTTTGATTTATCCAACTTCCCACATATTTCTATCATACCGTCAGATTCCCTACAAATCTATTTTTTCAAAATTTTTTCAATATATATATATATATATATATATATATATATAGAGAGAGAGAGAGAGAGGCATTCATGGTGTAATGGGTACCGTAGAAAATGGACATGGCACAGGAGTACAAATCCTGGGTGAGACTGTTGGCATTTCACAAAGTGCTAATACTCTTAGAAAAGGTATAAATACAATTATTCACCCTCCAGCTATGGATAAATAATAGAGCAGGAAGGGCTCTTCAACCTTAGAATGACAACCAATCTAAGAGAAGGAAAACTCTGAATTCAAACTAGTCAAACTCTGCTTAAGAAATTGACCTTGCATTGCATCCTGCTCGCGCAGAGAAGAGAGCATATATATATATATATATATATATATATATATATATATATATAAGATATGTGTAAAAGTTTCCAGTTTTCAAAGAGGTGGGTTGAAAACTTTTGCACAAATCTAATATATAGATATCTAAATGAGATATCAACAGACTTACATATGTCTGTCTGTTAGATACATACAGACACGTATATATGCAAGTAGACACCTCAAGTCTGAACATAATATTTACTTTTATTACTTAATTGCAACAACAATCATGGAGCAAATGGTAAACCTATAGATGTTCATTCATTCCCTCTGGGAAAATCTTGAGTGACACTGATAATAAATCCACTTTATTGCAGGTTTACATTTAAAGCCATTAACTGATAATTACTCAGCTTAACTGCTTAGTCAGAAGTGTGGGTGTTCAAACTGTTCAGATCATGGAAAATGCAATCAGTTCTAGCTAGGGGCAAGCTGAGCTGTTTAGCAATCAGGCTAGTGCCTGAGAGCTAAAAGCACCAAAGAGGCTGAGTAGCAAAAGTCTAATTTTTAAAGAGGCCTCAAATTAATAGATATGTTATAACTTGTTTCAGCCCTTTTATTTTGTCAATCATGATGGACTAAATACTCCTGAAATTTGGGAGAGTTCCAATGGCATAAGGACTAATGTTTTGGGTTGAAATATTGAAGTTAATGAGTTCAAACTCCATTCTTGCAATTGCATTTACTTTTGGACTAATATCCTTGGGAAAGATATGAATATGACTGCCCCACCCACCCAGTACAACTACTATCCTTCTACAAAGATGGCTTTGGCATTAAATAATTCACAAAGGTTAATGTGCCATTAAACAAAGAAACCAAACCAACCATCAAACTTAAATTTACTCCTGGTAAACTTTTTTTCTTTTGTCTTGAGAAAGAGAAAATAAACAATATATGCTTGAAATAAGTGTCCAACAACAGAAAGGTGCACATTTAACCAAGAAAATATGTTTTTATACACAATTTACAAAACATTTTTGGTAGTGTTGTGTGTATAGGTATTGCATTACTTTGTGTTCGATTAATAAATTCTTTTATAAGAGATTTTTTTTGTATATACTTGTTTATGTACTATGTTAGAATACAAAGTGAGTGAAGCAAAATCTTAACTGATAGCTGGGTTGATTTCAGAGTTTTCCTTCTCCTAGACTGGTTGCCTTTACAAAGCTAAAAAAAGCCAGTCTGTCTTATTAGTTATCCATAGCTGGTGGGAGATGGATTCATTTTTTCCCAAAGGGCATTAGTATGAAGTGAAATCCAAACAGCCTCGACCAGTATTTGAACTTGGTTTGTCAATTGCATTTCTCATGATAAACATTATGTAAAGAACACTTCTAAGTGGAGTACAGCTGGTTTGAATTCAGCATTTACTTTCTCTGAAACAGGTTGCCATACCAATGCTACAGACATCAAGCTGCCCTACTATTTACCCATAGCTGTCAGAAGAGATGGATTCATGCCTTTCCTAATTTGAATTAACTTGTAGGCAACTGAGAATTTATAGAGATGTCTTGGTTCAGAATCTGTTTAATAGGGATGAACAAGGCTTTCCTCATGATGAACACTACAGGTGTGAAAACTACCTTAAGTATAATTACTTTTGGTTACCAATTTCATCATTTTTAGAACATTCACTATTTTGGGAGTAAAGATAAAGGTGGTAGTGTGGAGTAAAGCTAGGAAAAAGCACATCAATGGTGAATCAGTTAGCCTCTTGGGTGGTGTTTCTACCTCAAAGAAAGCCTTTCCTTATGCACATACCAAGGTCATGACCTTTAAGAGGGAGAATAGCTAGGAATATCAAGTTCCCAATTGGATAGAGATAGATTTAAGCAGGTTTCTGTTTGATAAAGCCAATAGAAATTTGGTTCTACACTCTATGCAAGAGATTCCCTTTCTTGCTGATTTTCAATGCATTTGATAACTAAATCTAAAGTGTGGAAATAGATTTACCTAACTCACTGAGGTGGCAGGGATGTGACGCAAGATTTGATTAATGTGGGGGAGAGAGTCCTTTGTGAAGTAAGCTTTCTGGGCAGGCATGAGAAAAAATTGTCCAAATCTTGTAAGCATTCTCTCTTATGAGGATGCATCAAGCAATAAACCCAATTCTTACTGTTTTTTAGTCACAGAAGCGCATGCAGCTTGTAGGTGGTGGAAGACAGTCTTTTAAAATGCACTAGTCAAAACACTGTGTGAGCAACAAAAACGTGGACATATATTGGACTGGAAATGGCTTTATTCTCAAAATTAGAACAGTTTAAGTGTATTGCTCAAATAGAAATCTTGTTTTAATGTGTTTACTTTTGGTGGGTTACAGTCACATATGTGCATACTAACTGTTATATAAGAAGAATGTGCCGATACCGACCAGTGTGTTCGAACATGGATCTCCAAGCAACAAACAAAACAGTTGATATGGATTGTGCTCCTAGAAGCCACGTGACTGGGAATAATAGTAAATATATAAATCATTCAAACAGAAGGTTGGGTGTAGCATTACATTCTGTTAAGTATTGCATATGCAGTCATTACTCAATTTAGAACTGGGGATGTCCTCATGGTGTAATGGTTAAAGCGTTGGACTGCGGAATCATAGTACACGAGTTCGTACTCCAGTCGCGCTATTATGTTCACTTTCGGGCAAATACCCTTGGGAAAGGTATGAACCCCCTTATCCTCCCAGCTATCGGTTAAATAGTACCACTACTGTTCTTCTAGGAGAATGGCTTTGGCATTAAATAACCTAAAAAGAGTTGATATGCCATTAAACCAAACCAAACCAAACCAATCAATTTAGAACTCAGTATTCGATTTGGTATTTGGCATTATATGAAAATGAAGAGATTATAAACAGTAGGCAAAGATTACCTCTGAACAAAACAATTTGAAAGAAATGTAAAGAGAATTTTAGTAATATAGAGATAAATCAATGAGAGAGGAATAACAGTGGCATAGAAGATAATGTGCAGGACATCATAGTGAGTGAGTGAGTGAGTTGGTTGGTTGGGTTTTAAGGCATATCAACCTTTGTAGGTTATTTAATGCCAAATCCATTTTTATAAAAATAAACAGTTCTATTTCAAATAATTCAGTTTAACATAAGTACACAGTTTAATTGTCAAAAACATTTCTATTTCAAGCTATTCAGTTAAGACAAAAAGTTCTAATTCAAACTATTCAGTTCAGCGTAAACACACAGTTGAATGTCAAAACAGTTCTATTTCAAGTCATTCGGTTTAGCATAAGTATGAAGTTCAGTTGTATTTTAACCATAGACAGGGCTGTATCAGGTGCTACCACTCCGGGTCAGAGAGGACCTGGGAGTGATGGAAATGAAGGGGTACTCTGCATTCCCCAAAGCTCCAGAATTACTGAAACCTCACCAACAGATTGTTTAGTATCATATATCAGGATGCTCATTGGGAGGGGGGTCTTACCCTTCTACAGAGAAGCAGTCAGTGTATTCTACGGCCCCAGCCAACTGGGCAAACATAGTGAGTGAGTTCAAACTGTAGTCACATTATTAAATTCACTTTTGGACTAATACTCTTGGGAAAGATATGTACAGCCTATACCCCCAGCTGTGGGATTAAATAGTACCACTTCTGTTTTTCTCCAAGGATGGCTTTGGTATCCACAGAGGTTGATATGCCATTAAACCAAACCAAACACAGATCAACAGAATATTAAATTGACTTGCTGTATACTTAAGAAAATAAACAAAAAACAGACTTGAAAGAGACTTTGAACTCTTAGCACCAGGGCGGTTGGTGTTTGTGCCACTTCCTAAGCACTTGAATTCTGGTTGGAGAATCCCATGTCTAATATGCAGCAAAAATACAGCAAAACAGGCTGTTAAATAACCAATGATCACATCTTATATTTTCAATTATATTTCTGCTAGAAGCTCAGGATAGAGGAACCTATGGGTGAAGGGAGCTCAGGGTTCTAAGGGTTAATAGAGCACACATATTCACTGGCTGAAGATCGTCTACTGAAAAGTAATGAAGATGGAAAGAGACATGCAAAGTACAACCGGTGGACAGCAGAAGTCAAGTGCATGATCGAAAAAAAAAAAAATTATTTCATAACTTGATTTCAGTCAATCAGCATCCTGGCTGTCTATGACTAACCACATACAAACACGTGCACGACTTCAATAAGTTACCAATAGCAGCTAATAAGTTTGATTCTCACAGTATGCCTCATACTTCTGGCCTTGTGCCAAACAAAAGAAAGAAGCCCTCCATTCCAGGGTGCACCTGGCTTTTGTGCTGGATGAGTTTAGGTTGATTGCTAGGTCTTAGAGGCCTTTTCTCCTAGGCAGTACGTCTTAAGACGGGATGAGTTAATTGCATGGAGCCTGAGGTGCCCCTAAAGGGGATTGTGGAGAGGACCAAGCATTTTTACACATAATTGTTACGCTGACTTTTATGATAAAATTGCACAAACTTGGACATGTCATAAAAACCAACCCAATTACAATTTAATTAATTATAATTATGTAAATTTCTAATTATTAATTTGAGTAAAGTTTAAACAAATCAAGTTGACAGGAAAAATCAGGTTTACAAAAATAAGAGGAGCACTTGTCTTTTTCAAAGAAGTGTAAATAATAGGCACACTGTTAATCAAATCAACTCTAGCCAAATTTGGAAATATAATGTTAATCTAATGAAAGGCTAATGGTCTCGAGTTTAAGTAATGTCTATAAATATGACCAGAGATGCAAATGATATTTGAACTTAAGTAAATATAAAACAGAGGCTTTATGGATTTGGACACTTGGCTAATTACCAGTTTTTATAAGTTTCCTGAGATTGAAAATAGGAATCCTCTTCAAATAAGTAATGCTGAACATCTATTGTAAGGAATGTTCACTATTGTTGTGTAATTTACCACCAACCTGTGTTTTGTAGAACCTGTGAGATTGAAAATAGAAAAATCAAAAAGGTACATGAAGAAAGAAAAGAAAACTGCATAACTCTTTAGAGAAAATATTTCTGATAAAAAAACACAAAGCCATAATAAGGTGAAAAGAAAAGAGAGAGAAAAAAAAAAAAAAACAACCTCTAGTGGATGAAATAAAAAGTTCTGTTTAAAATCCACAAATTACAGACTGTGACAGATATCTGAAAAAGGTCAGAGGTTATAAGGACCAAAATATTTTGGTTATAACAACGACTAAGATGAAGACCGATCTGAATGCATTGCTTTTATCGCGTAGTAATAGTAGTAGTAGTTGTAGAAGTAATAATAATAATAATAATAATAATAATAATAATAATAGTAGTAGTAATAGTAATAATAATAATAGTAGTTCAGCTATTGTGGCAAGGTTAGTGTAACGGTTATCTTTGTAAAAAATGGGATTGTTGAGATAATTTCAAATCCTGGACAAGCCAGTTGGCATTTGATTTCATGCTAATGTCTTTGAGAAAGGCAGAGATTCATCTGTTCTCCCTATAACAATGGGTAAAGAGTAAGGTAGACTAGGTTATTTAGTCTTGGCAAATAAAAAAAAACAGTCAAGGAGAAGGAAAACTGAATTCAAATCAATTGTACTCAGCTGAAAAATTTACCTTGTGTTGAATCAATACTAACAGATTTGGTTTGGTTTCATTTCTTTGCTTAATGACATATCAACTTTCGTGGGTTATTTAATGCTCAAGATATCCTTGTAAAAGAACAGAACAGCAGTGGTACTATTTAACCTATAGCTGGACGATAAAGGACTTTATACATTTACTAAGGACATTAATCCAAAAGAGAATATAATAACATGATTGAAGTTCTAACTTGCTTATTACAATGAGGCAGTTCAGCATATTATCAACTGTGCCAAAGGAGCCCCCTCCCCCCGCCCAAATAAATACTGAGCCTGTAGAAATATATTGAAATGAGAGCAACTCACTAACTGTTTGGGAGTAGATTTGTGAGTCATTTTTGTCCAAGAAGATCTTTCTCTGTTGCAGGGAATTTAATTTGTCTCATATTTTGGGGGTCCATTCAGTCCTGGTCCCTATTACGGCTTCACTTGCTCAACTGTATCTGGCACCCTATCCAACTGGGAGAACTGAGTTTCTTTCATGGGGTTCACAGAATAGGGAAATCTAACTTGCTAGGCAGTATACATCACACACTTACACAACTGATAGAGCTTTTGATAATTTCAGCAACCATAATTAGTTTTTGGTTAATGATGTCAAATAAAGCATATAGGTTGTTATCATGAATGATATCAAACTTAGCTTCTGGTTTATTATCATGAATGATATCAAACTTAGCTTCTGTTTTGTTATTATGAATGATATCAAACTTAGCTTCTGTTTTGTTATGAATGATATCAAACTTAGCTTCTGCTTTGTTATTATGAATGATATCAAACTTAGCTTTTGGTTTGTTATTATGAATGATATCAAACTTAGCTTTTGGTTTGTTATTATGAATGATATCAAACTTAGCTTCTGGTTTGTTATCATGAATGATATCAAACTTAGCTTCTGCTTTGTTATTATGAATGATATCAAACTTAGCTTCTGTTTTGTTATTATGAATGATATCAAACTTAGCTTTTGGTTTGTTATTATGAATGATATCAAACTTAGCTTCTGGTTTGTTATCATGAATGATATCAAACTTAGCTTCTGCTTTGTTATTATGAATGATATCAAACTTAGCTTCTGTTTTGTTATTATGAATGATATCAAACTTAGCTTTTGGTTTGTTATTATGAATGATATCAAACTTAGCTTCTGGTTTGTTATCATGAATGATATCAAACTTAGCTTCTGTTTTGTTATTATGAATGATATCAAACTTAGCTTCTGTTTTGTTATTATGAATGATATCAAACTTAGCTTTTGGTTTGTTATCATGAATGATATCAAACTTAGCTTCTGTTTTGTTATTATGAATGATATCAAACTTAGCTTCTGTTTTGTTATTATGAATGATATCAAACTTAGCTTCTGTTTTGTTATTATGAATGATATCAAACTTAGCTTTTGGTTTGTTATTATGAATGATATCAAACTTAGCTTTTGGTTTGTTATTATGAATGATATCAAACTTAGCTTCTGTTTTGTTATTATGAATGATATCAAACTTAGCTTCTGTTTTGTTATCATGAATGATATCAAACTTAGCTTCTGGTTTGTTATCATGAATGATATCAAACTTAGCTTCTGGTTTGTTATTATGAATGATATCAAACTTAGCTTTTGGTTTGTTATTATGAATGATATCAAACTTAGCTTTTGGTTTGTTATCATGAATGATATCAAACTTAGCTTCTGTTTTGTTATTATGAATGATATCAAACTTAGCTTTTGGTTTGTTATTATGAATGATATCAAACTTAGCTTCTGGTTTGTTATCATGAATGATATCAAACTTAGCTTCTGTTTTATTATTATGAATGATATCAAACTTAGCTTCTGCTTTGTTATTATGAATGATATCAAACTTAGCTTCTAGTTTGACCATTATCTTTGTCAACATCTCTTTTTCAGCAGCTGATTTTTTTTCTAATTCATCAATCACTTCAGTGGTCAGTGGCCATATTTTTTAATACATTCATTTACATTATTACAATGACCCACTATGACATAAGTAGTTATCACCAAAGAAGGTTACAACTTTAGTATCATAAAGAAGAAACTGAAAGAAATTTTGATATTTCACAGTTCACTATTCAGAGAATTCTTCACCTGAATCCAGTCTCTACTTGCTCCTAAAAAAATGAATCTGAAAGAAAAAACATCTGCAGTTTGAGAGAGACAAAAGAAAACAGACCAAAATAGCTGCAATTGACAGAGAACAGACAATCACTTTGACAAAATATTTTAATTCCACTAAAAGAAAAAAATTGTCTCCAAACATACTATCAGAGAATTTATGGTACCGACATCACAGAGTTCCCTAGCTCTGTCAGTTGGGCATAGAAAATGCTGCCACCATAAAGAGGGGTAACCTGGGTGTGACAATAAACAGTGGAGAGAGGAAAACCTCTTCATTGCCATTACTCCCAGGTCCACTCTTATTCAGAGTTGTACTACCTCTTAAGGCCCCATATAAGGATGAAATAGATCTGTTTAATAACTATTCATATTAAAAAGAACCGTGTGCAAAAAAAAAAAAACTTTTAAGAAACAACTGCACAAAACATATGAATATAAATGTACAATGAATGCAATTCTCTAACCTCTAGGCATAAAAATAACCCAAGATAAGTTGACATGGCATTAAAATCAATCAATCAGTTTCCTAATCCCAACTTAACCATAAGCAATTTATTCTCTCACTGTGATGACAGTCAGAATTTCAGTACCATCACAAAAAGGAGCTGAAAGAGAAAGAAATTTGGACATTTCATTGATCATTATTCAAAGAACAGTCAATCAAAATCCAGAAAGCAGATCAGATAACAAAAAAGAATTGGATTAGGGGAAAATCAAAAGGTTTCAAATTTAAGAAAATGACCAAATATAGTTTTTATTTACAGAAAACCGAGAACTTGCTTAGCTTAGACCAAAGGTTCTCAAAGTGATCCAATATAGACCCCGGGTGGGGGCAGATTTTGTCCAGGTGAATGAAACCATCTGAATCTACAGGGAGTAAATTTACTAGTTTCCATTTATAAATCCCTTTATAAAAGGAGAACAAAAATTGCTGGATCATATAAACTAAGTAAGTAAAGTTAGTCAAGGGTGACCCGAAGGCTCCCTTTTCAATAGCTACTACACTAAAGTGTAAAGGAGGGTGCTACTCCATTCCCTGGATTGCTCCATTTACCCTTGATCCTTACCTTATAGTGCTGAGTGCTAAGCAAGGTGCCATGAGGTACCATTTTTTGAATCTTTGATATGACTCGACCGGAGATTGAACCCTGGTCTCCTGGACCATTGGCAAACACTGTACTCATTAGGCTAATTAGTTACCACATATTGTACACCTATAAGAATGCCTGATCGGGTGTAATGGCCACTAGTGATGTATCATTCACATACAATCATTCAAAGCATACAAGTCATTTAAATGAACAAGCAATCTGGCACTGACTAAAAAAATAAAGATCTTTTTGACAGTGTCAATGAAGCATATAATCATATTTTCACGAAAGAAAATATTAAAAAAAAATTATTTTCAGCAAATTTTTTCATTTTAGTTTATAGAGAAAAGATCATTTAATAAGAAAAAAAAAAGATTTGAGGAAGTAGAAAAATAATAAAAAATAAAATTAAAAATACAATGTCTGAAATTTTAATTCATATTCATGGTAACAGATTTTTAATGAATAAAATTAAATCTAAATTATTATAAATGAACAATCATGCTCGGACCAAAGAGATCCAGATCTTCACTCGCTAAGTCAATTTCATTATTACCAGGTATTTTTTTGGTGTGGGTGTTATTATATAATTCAATATTCCATTTATAATAACTTTTCTCTATTTCGTTAAAATTTTAATCTTGACAGTGAAAACATTAAAATAATTATCCCTCACCCTTTCATCATGGCTTCCAGTGAGACTAAAAAGAAAAAAATGTCAGCCATATTCAGTAAATTTATTTGGTGGTGAATGGAAATAAAACTTGGTTAGATGGGTAATTTATTAAGCATTTTTTGCATAAATGTGGCACAAGGCTGTATGAAAGGGGCACCCAGAGTAACCAAAAACTCACTCATGAAGGTCTGCTAGTTGAACTTGCTGACCATTACACCACCCAAAACAACCTCCAAATTTGGTTAGATGGGGTGCATCAAATAAGAAAGTGTGAGAAGCCCTGGCTTGGACTGAGATACAGACTTCAGACTGCTTATAGTACCAGCTATTCCTAATTAACCACCCATCTAAATACTGAACAGGGTATTTGGGAATTAGTTCTCTAAGCATAACTGCACCATCAGCCTCCAAGAATGTAATCAAAGTCTCTCTGAGAATTTGGTATTTCTCACAGGATTTTGTTAAGAAAGCATTAAGAACTGGTTGTTGGAGGTGCCTGTGGTGTAATGGTTATAGTCGTAGGAAATAGACACGGCAACTCAAGTTCAAATCCTGGACAAGAATGATTGCATTTCACATAGCACTAATACCCTTGGGAAAGATATGAATCCAATTATTCTCCCTCCAGCTATGGGTAAATAGTAGGACAGACTGAGTTCTTCAGCCTTGGTGAGGCAACTAGTCTAGGAGAAGGAAAACTCTGAATTCAAACCTGTTAAACTCCGCTTAAAAATTGACCTCGTGTCATATCCTGCCCGAGCGGAGGGGTTGGTAAATAGGATTAAGAACTGGTTGTTAAAAAAAAAAAGAAAATTATTCTTTAAAGAACAACAATTGATTGATTGATTTGAATGGAAAGTCAACTTATCTCAAGTTATTCATGCCTAGAAGTTAGGGAATCATGTTCATAGTTCATATTTACTTTTTTTGCATTTTTGCACATAGCCCTATCAAAAATGAATTATTTTCAAACAGATCTATTTGGCCCATACATGAGACTCTAATAGTTACTACCATTCCAGGTCAGTGGACCAGGAAGTAATCACAATGAATGAATACTCCCCAGATCTCCAGTGCTGGAGCCTCACTATCAGATTTGGTTTAGTGTCAAACTCAGGATATTCATTTTTGGGGGTGGGTCTTATGCCTCTGCAGGGGATATAGCCAGTGTATTCTAACCCCCAATGACAGGGTAGTCTTAAAGAACAAGTACACACATTTCTACCAAAGTTAGCAGTCAAAGATGGTGCAGAAGGTCAACTTAAAAATTCAAAAAAAGGTTGGTACTAACAGAAGAAAGTTTAGAGGTGGTGTTGGTCAACTAATTTTCTGCAATGAAACCCTCAATGTCAGTTACAAGAAAGGAATTCAAAAGTAGCATCTCTATTCTCTTCAGTCAACAGATTCTCTTATCATTATCTGGCAATATACCAATAGCATAATGTTCCTGAACATTCTGCTCAATCAATGAAAAAAAAAAGTTGTAAGATTATGAAATTCAGACTTTGTTTTGGCCAGAGACACAGACTGAAAGACAAGATTATTTCATTGGAAATAATCCAGTCCATGCAGAGTTCAAGAACAAAGAGTTAAGCCCATGGAAATTCTATGCTTTAATTAGTATTCAGATATATATATATATATATATACCTAGTAAGTGTCCAAAAGACTATGGATATGGAATATTCATATACAGAATATATGAGGGAGTTCATATAATTCTATGGGAGTGCTTGATCTATGGCTATTATTATATATGCCTTTTAGGATGTATATAAAAAAAATCTCAACATACAGAGAGAATATATCTGAAACAAAAATGGAAGGAAACTCAACCACAGCTATAGTGCCATTACAAATTTATTTCAACAAGATTTTTTATTTCCCGCCTTATGTTTTTTTGGTGGGGAGTGAAATCAGCAAATATAGTTTTCCTTTTATATATATAAGAAGAAAAAGAAAAAGGGAAAGAAAAAGAAGGAATATATATATATATATATATATATATCAGTGGCGACTCTAGCCTATTTTTGCTACTCGTGCCCCCCCTGCCCTCTGTCAACTTCAGTTCCCAACCCGTGGTCCGTGGACCCAAAGTAAGTCATCATAGCTGCTATTGCGTGATTCTCCATTGTATAGCACAGATTGACAAACATACCTTGCATGGTGTTTTTTTGTAAAAAATCAAGATACTATATAATTTGTAGTCTTGTTAATACAGTAGATAAGATAATTTTTTTTTCCTTTCAAAAGTATAGAAGAAAAGAGAAGATGTCCATTACTATGACGAGAAAAATGTGTTTATTAGAATAAAGAAACTGATGACAATATACACAGACACAGCTAGTAGTTTCAATTTCGTTTAAAATAAAGATTATTTGTTGAAAATGTATTCAAATAAACAAATTTTAGTTACAGAATGTAATATATGCAACATTCATTAAAGAAATATTGATTTTTTAGGGGGTGTCCTCGTGGTGTACTGGTTAAAGCGATGGACTGCGGAATCGTAGTACGCGAGTTCGTACTCCAGTCGCGTTATTAAGTTCACTTTCGGGCAAATACCCTTGGGAAAGGTATGAACCCCCTTATCTCCCTCCAGCTATGGGTAAATAGTAGGACAGACTAGGTTCTTCAGCCTTGGTTAGGCAACTAGTCTAGGAGAAGGAAAACTCTGAATTAAAACCTGTTAAACTCCGCTTATAATTTGACCTTGTGTCATATCCTGCCCGAGCGGAGGGGTTGGTAAATAGGATTAAAGAAATATTGATCTGTTAGTGAAAAAACGAATTAAAACACGCCGTTTAACCAACATTTACAATAGCGATGATGATGATGTCGGCGACGGCTATAATCTGCTATCCCCCCCCATCTCTCTCTCTCTCTCGGTCCCTCTCCCTCTTCCCAAGACAGCTGTCAGCAGTCACAATGTGCTAATATTTTTGAGCACGGTGTTTTGAGTTGCTCTTGCTATTGGCTACAGCCAAAAGCGGATTTCTCTAACATTACTGTTATTATAAGGGTCTAGTGCCTGGCACGGATTGCGCGTGTTCAACATTATAGCCGATTTTATGGGATGTTCAATGAATCTGACGGTGGCCGGACAAAGACCATCCGTTCAAAACAGCATCGTTGTATTATTCCCAGATATATTTATGAACTTTTGGCTACTTAGTTATCGAAACTTGAATTTAATTGAGATCAGACTAAGAATGTTTGCTTGAAATTAATGGATGATTTTTAATCCATTTTGAATAACATTGACCGAGTTATTGGTCGTGCCGGGCACGAGTAGCACTAGTCCCGTCTCCGCCCCTGATATATATATATATATATATATAGTAAAGTTGGCAACCGTAGTCGAGAGCAACCAGAAGGCTCCCTTTTCAATAACTACTACACCGGGGTGTAGGGGAGGGCGCTACTCCTTTCCCTGGATTGCTCAACTTTACTCTTGATAAGTACCTTATATCGCTGAGTGTTAAGCAAGGAGGTATCAAGTACCATTTTTAAAGTCTTTGGTATGACTCAACCTGGAATTGATTTATGACATGGCAACCTGTGTCTAGGGTTATTTCATGTTTCAAGGTTAGGGAATTGTGTTGATTGTACGATCATATTTACATTTTTTGTGTACTTCTTCTTGAGAGGTATTTTTTGGCACACAGCCCAATTTTTTTACAAATAATTATGGTTGATATGCCATAAAACCCAATCAAACCAAATCATATATATTTTGAATATATGTATAAAGAGGATTTGGCATTAAATAACCAACGATGGTTGATATGCCATAAAAGTCAACCAAATCAAATCATATATATTCAATATATATGTATAAAGAGGATTTGGCATTAAATAACCAACAATGGTTGATATGCCATAAAAGCCAACCAAACCAAATCATATATATTTAATATATATGTATAAAGAGGATTTGGCATTAAATAACCAACAATGGTTGATATGCCATCAAACCCAG
Source organism: Sepioteuthis lessoniana (assembly GCA_963585895.1). Lineage (NCBI taxonomy): Eukaryota > Metazoa > Mollusca > Cephalopoda > Myopsida > Loliginidae > Sepioteuthis > Sepioteuthis lessoniana. The sequence continues at coordinate 112,582,244 of OY757911.1, forward strand.
CCAACTCAAACTCCAACGTATTACTTTGGGTTACAGTGGAGTAATGGCAGTAAAGGAGTACTTTACATTTCCCAGTTCTCTAGAACTGGAGCCTCAACATAAGATACAGTTTAGTGTCATACTCAGGCCTCTTTTTTTTATTGGTAGGGGTCTTACTCCACTCCAGTGGATGCAGCCAGTAAATTGTAGGGCCCTGCTAACAGGGCTGATGACCCAAGTAAAGTGCAGTATATAATGTAGTGTTACTTTTATGGTTTGATGACAATAAAACTTTCATGAAATGCAACATATACACTGTGATGCATTGAGTGATAGGTCATCGAACAGCATGGTTGCTGAACTTTAATACAAATTGATGCAATGTCTCTCTCTAATAGACAGTTGCCATTCTTACCATTCTTTGAAGGACCAATTCTTGCTTTGTCTGTTGGTACTTGTAGCTTTCACATACTGCTGCTGCTATCTGTTTGGAATTCACATCTACCATGAATACACTTGCTAATGAAATCAGAGAAAAACCTAGCACAATTCTTTCTGGTGCCAAGAATTATGGTCAAATGGTTTTAAAATTCTTGCACTTCCTATAAATACTCAGCAATACGACATCTTTATTGATAATGTTGTGTATACATCATCTAGTGAAGTCCATTTCTATAAGCAAGGGACACCAAAACCAATCAGTGTATGGCAATCCAGTTTAGCATATGTACTGTCGTCATTCATAAAATATCCATTTGATATACTTCAGATACTTACATCCATGGAAGACTTGAATAGGGGATGTACTTTGATATAAAATATTTTTCTTAGTAATTGTTGGTTTGGTTTGGTTTCTTTGTTTAATGGCATATCAACCATTTTTTAGGTGATTTAATGCCAAAGCCATTCTCCTAGAAGAACAGTAGTGGTACTATTTAAACCATACCTGGGAGGATAAGGGGGTTCATACCTTTCCCAAGAGTATTTGCCCGAAAGTGAACATAATAGCGCAACTGGAATACAAACTTGCTTACTACAATCCCGCAGTCCAACGCTTTAACCATTAAACCATGAGGACCCCCCACCAGTAATTGTAGGTATGAGAAGTATATTACATACAAAAGATCAAACAATTATTTTCTCACCTGTATATGATATACAAAGGTCATTCAATAAATAAGTTGAATTTTACCATAACAGTTGGCAATAGGAAGCACTGTTTACAATCACACTCTTTTCAAGGAAATCAAGAGTGTTGAATCCTTTCATGTCTCGGAAAACAGTCAGTATCAATTTTTTTTAGTAACTGCTGTGCCTGGAACTGTTTCTCAACTGGAGAGTCAGTGGGTTTTCACTCCATGAACTGTCTTTTCAACACAGCCTCGTAGTGACAAACCAATGTTTACCCTATTTGCAAAAACTGTCTTTTCAACACAGCCTTGTAGTGACAAACCAATGTTTACCCTATTTGCAAAAACTGTCTTTTCAACACAGCCTTGTAGTGACAAACCAATGTTTACCCTATTTGCAAAAACTGTCTTTTCAACAAAGCCTTGTAGTGACAAACCAACGTTTACCCTATTTGCAAAAACTGTCTTTTCAACACAGCCTCGTAGTGACAAACCAATGTTTACCCTATTTGCAAAAACTGTCTTTTCAACACAGCCTTGTAGTGACAAACCAATGTTTACCCTATTTGTAAAATTTTTCAAAATTAAAACATGCTTCTCCATACATATCACATATTCTTCAGTAAATTTCATATTGTGTACATTTTTTAACCAAAAAATTTGATGACAGACCTCTGTTCAAACCTGGAGGACAATGTTTGACTTTCAACTTTTTTGAATAACCTCAAAACAAATATCTTTGTGAGACTGAAATAATTTTTGCTATAAACCAATCCCAGACGATGCAATGCTTATATTTATGGGAAAAATTCGGGGAAAAAATACACCTTTCAGAGAAATTGATCCACAACTTCATGGATTCTGACACTCTGCTGAATCATCAGAGTATGTACTAAAAATCACAAGGCAACATTATTGTTCATAGATTTCTCCATGGCATTTTATTCCATACAGAGATAAAAGATGGAGCAAATACTACTAGCATATGGTTGCCCCTACTAAAAAACTGTTACTGCTACAATGATGCATTACAAAAACACAAAACCAATGGATCACCCACCTGATGGTGACATGGACTTTTTAAAAATTATTGCTGTAGTCTTGCAAGGAGATACATTGGCACTGCATCTGTTAATAATCTGCCAAGATTACATACCACAAAAGTAAACAAATCTAATAAAAGAAAATGGTTTCACATTAAAAAAGACAAGAAGCAGATGATATCCTACTGAAACTACTGTATGTATGCACCACCTAGACTCTGACAAAAGCATATGGAGAAAAAGTTAGATGAGAACTATACAAAAATGCAATTTAACTTTGAACCAAAACTGGAAGCAACACCCCACAAAACAATAGCAGTAGGGTCACTTACCTCCCATATCACAAAGCATACAAGTAGGACAAATAAGACATGCTTGAAACTGCTGGAAAAGTAAGGACGTACTTATAAGTGATATATATACATGAAGGTAAACTGAAAATGATGCTATCATATCTGCTGTTGATGGCTTTTTTCTTTCAAGGGATCCAAGAACAGCAACATGGTGGAAGAAACGTATGAACTGCAAGAAGGACTATGTTGAAAAATAAACTTCATATGGTCACATTCCATGAGACTTTCTTTTCAGTCAACCCTTGTACACACACACACACACACACACACACGTGTGTGTGTGTGTCATGTAGTTCACTATACTTATAAATAAAGAGTACTCAATATCAGTGATAGAGCATGTATATATAAGCTAGGGTAGCATAGACACTGGATCTGATTTCATAAGTTCCAGAGACTATGTCTACAATACTATATATATATATATATATATATATGCATGTTTATATATGTATTTACCCAAATATATGTCGGCATATGTTTGTGTGTGTGTGTATATATATATATATTTATTTAATTCTAAAAATGTGTGCATAGTAAAATATTTTAAAATTCTAAATAAGAGGACTCTTTGTTTCAGTCACTTCTCTTGAGAGATTTATATCAGTGACAATAGAGTATATACTGGAGGAAGTAAACATGGTATTTGCCCATATATATATATATAGAGAGAGAGAGAGAGTGAGTGTGTGTGTGTGTGTGTGAATATATGGATAAAATACCTGACAGAATGGAAGAGAAAGAAAACATGAACATCTATCTTATATCTATCTTTCTCTCTCTCTTTATATACACATATATATATATATATATATATATATATATATATATATATATATATATATAAACCAAGCAGTGTCAATTCTACTATTTGTCAATTCTATTTGGATGCATCACATGGACACTGACTAAGCGTATAGAGAAAAAAAATTGACAGGAATTGTACAAGGATGCTACAAGCTATATTAAACAAATCCTGGAAGCAATATCCCACAAAGCAGCAACTGTATAGCCACTTACTTCCCATCTCTAACATCATCCAAATAAGATGGACAAAACATGCAGGGCACTGCTGGAGAAGTAAGCATGAACTTATAAGTGATGTTCTCCTATGGACCCCTTCACATGGAACATGCAAGTGTTGGTTGACTAGCAAGTACTTATCTACAACAGCTCTGTACAGACACAGGATGTAGTCTAGAAGATCTACAGGAAACTATGGATGATAGAGACAAATAGCAAGAGAGTGTCAGGGAAATCCGTGCTAGCAGCAGGACATGATGATGATGATAAACTAAAATATTAGTTTTGTATCAAATAATATCTGGTCTATTTGCTGATGATCTTGTGTTTATAGCTATAAGCATTATAGATTAATTGCCAAACAAACATTCATTTTTTATTTAGCAAGATTACAAAAGGTTATTCAGATTAGCTTTTCTTTTTCTTTTAACTTAAAAGGCAACTTGTGTAACACACAACTGCAGAAAAGGTCATGCACAATACAATAAGGGAAACCATAACAATTAGAAAAGACAGCATATCATCACACCTTTTACAAAATGTCATACACTTATTAGACTAGCACCAAATTTAAAAAAAAAAGAAAAAGAATTCTCAACAGCAAACAATTACCAATCCAGCTATTCTGACATACTAACACAAGATTACCACAGTAATAGTTGCATTTAGCTCAATAACTAGTCATGCACATCTACTGCCATATTTCTGGCGATCTTTGGTGAGGAAAGAGGAACAAAGGATATATACAGATGATACCATACTAGTATTTCCGTGATACAATAAGTCTTCCACCTGTGGAGGTGCTGCAATTGCAACTATTTCATGAGTATACCTCTGGGATCACTCATCAATCTCATTAAGTTGATCTGATACGTTGACAACAAAGGAAAAGAAGGGAGTGACCAATTTGTTCATTTCAGAAGATGAAACAGTCATCACAAGAATGTTGCTTTACTTTGGTCTATTTGTTTAACCCCATATGGATCATTTAATATCAAAGTTAATCTTTTTTTTCCCCAAGCAATTATATAGTGTCAAGTAACTATTCCTATTTGAAGCAAGTAATTTGCACCCAATTATGGGGTTCCAAGTATTCCAATTTAATACTAATAATTTGCATATAATCAGACAGTTTCAAGTTTTTCAAGAAATTATATGATTTCAAATAAATAATAATAACTCTTCTCAAACACATACTGACATATACATTCATATATACATATAAAGATCTAGTTTTGGATACTTAGGCCTCTCTTTTGAATAATGGCAATGATCACTTAGACTTCCACATTGTGCTGTTTTCTTTTGATGGCCCATCTTTCTTTTGTAGCTGGCCACACAGTGTTTTATTGTGAGGAATAAACACAGACACATCTCTTACAAGGAAGAACAAACACCAAACTCCTTTTGTGTGCACACTTCTTTTATTACTTTCTTACCTACAACATCTTTTCAAACATACAATCAAACTACATTCAGAGAGGGGCTCTTTGAACATAGGTGAAAAAATATGAGCACACTATTTTTCACATATGTACATTTCAGCTCCCCAAAGCCAAATGATTAAATTTTAAACAATTTTTCTAAATTTTAGGATTTTTTATTCACATGACTGAGACTACCTGATCCCAGCCAAGCTTTTTTATAGATCCCAGAGTCATAGCCTGTCACTCACACCCAACTGACTAAACGTATCTGGGTACAATTCCTAATTCATTTTTTCAAATTCTACACTACCTCTCAAATAGTAAATACAGCCATTGTATTTTTCAACATAATGGAACTCACTCAACTGAAGTGCAAACATTCAATAAATACATTGCTTAAACAAATAGAAATGTAGATTTTTGCAACCATTTTTTTGCAAACCAGAGTGCAAGGTGTCTGACCTTGAGGGAGATAGTGATAGCTAGTTGATAAGCTAGGTTTTTTTTTTCATGGTCAAATTTTCTGAAATTTTGAATAGCAATTTTATATATATATATATATATATATATATATATATATATTTACACCAATTCCTGTATACAAGCAGGATGTGACACAAGGTCTGCATTTTAAGTAGAGTTTAAGATGTTTGAATTCAGAGTTTTCCTTCTCATAAACTGGTTGGCATACCAAGGCTAAAGAGCCCAATCTGCCAAAAAATTTACTCATTGCTGGAAGGAGAATAATTGTATGCAGACTTTTAACAAGGGTATTAGCACAATGTGAAATGCAAACAGCCTTATCCAGGATTTGAACTCTGGATGAAATGTCCATTTCCTATGACAATTAGCCTTACACACACACACACACACACACACACTGCTGCTGGGTCCACCCCAATGTCATCTACTTTTTAAATTTTTTTTATTGTTTTAGTCCCTTTCTTTATTCACATGATTCTTTTTTTTTTTTTTTTTACATATACATATATAAAACAATATTTGCTGATTTCACTCCCCCAAAACTGTGTATGCTATCTGATGAAGCGAAAAAATATTTGTCAAAATAAATTTATAATGGCACTATAACTGTGTGTTGAATTTTCTTCCATTTGCATTATATATATATGAAATATCGTGTAGGGCCAAGGTCTGTGAATATTTATGCCTTTCCCAAGGTTCAAGTTGAAGCAGCATTGTTCAGAATTTTTAACTTGAATTGTTATAGAAATATATACAAATTTTTATTTTTTTATCTTGCATAATTGAATATAAAAATAAAAATTGCTGAACAAAAGGAATGAATTCATTTCAAAATGCTGACATAAGAACAAATTCCTAAGAACTGTAAAAGAAAGACAGAAAGTGATATAAGGAGACTATTCCAAGACGTCAGAATAAATAGAATGTCATGATTACTTACTCAAAAATCACAAATGACATCAAACACACTTTTGTCATAAGCAAAATTGGTGAACATAATATAGCTATACACACACATACACATGCTGTGTGCGAGTAGATTACAATAGTGGAACAATAAGCCTGTAATGTGACATGCAGTTACAGGGTAAATATTGATCTGAAATTTTCACTGTATAATGTTCAGCATTTGTTATTAATAATAAAAAACATAATTATGTCCATTGTAAAGTTCATGTTAAAAAATAAGGATTTGTTGAATAACTAAAATGCTTATTTTGCCAAAAGCCTGAGGGCTTATATATATATATATATATATATAAAAAGGAAGAGACCAGGTTAGTTGGTTATGTTTTATCGCATATCAACTCTTGTAGGTTATTGAATGCAAAATCCAGTTTAAATATATTTCAAAATGAATTGTTTGTAGGTAACATTATTTGTAAATGAGCCAGAGTTCATTTGTTAGCACAAAATTAAAAAGTTTCAAGTATTGCTATCTAACACAAACAATTCTATTTAATATTAATCATAATCCCTAGTACAAGACTGAGATGCTTTGTAATGTCATGCCCAGGACATTAAATGAGTTCAATTGTTGCCTTCCAACACCAATAATTCTATCCAACATTATTTATTTATTTATTTGCACACAGTTAAAAGGTTCCAATTATTGCTATGTAATACCAATAATTCAATTTAACACCAATCATTTGGACACTGATGGTTTCAAGTACTTCTATTTAACACTAGTAATTCTATTCAATATTATTTATTCATTTTCACACAGTTAATTGGTTCCAAGTATTGCTATGTAATACTAACAATTCAATTTAAGTCATTTGTTTGTACATAGTTAATTGATTTCAAGTATATTAAATAGTTCTCTTTGACTCATAGATGGAACCCTAACAGTACTACCACTCTGAGTCAAAGTGGACTGGGAAGTAATGGCAATAAAGGGATGGAGCCTCACAATCAGATGGATAGTGTTATATCCAGGGCACTCGAGGGAGAGGCCTTAGCTCTCTGCAGAGAGGCAGTTGGCATATTCTATAGCCCCAACCTACTGGGTTTGAAAAGAGATTTACACACACACACACATATATATGGTTACAAAAATTATTTCGTGAGTCAGGAACTAACCTACAACAGTTTTGCCTAAATGGCTCATCAGGGTACCGAATCCTGACTTTTTTTATTCATAAGATCTGAAGAAGTCCTGTAAATTTTTTTTGGGTGTTTTTGATTTATATCAAAAACCCATAACAGCATGGAAATAAATTTATAATCCTAATGTGACCGTTTTTTTTTCTTCTTAAAGATATATATATATATATATATACACACACACACACACACACTGATGGAAAATAAAATTGTAACATCTTGAAGTAGTAATATGAAGGTTTTGACCTGGATACAGTATGTGCATTGGGAAGGGCCTGAGTCTTGCTGATTCACCTCTTATTTAGGAACCTGTACATATATACTGATCTGTATATGTGATCATTTACTCTAATCCAGCTATATTAACGGTACATTCAATCTTGAGTAGATTGAAACATATTCCATGTGTTAGAATTTATTTTCTGTAAAGATATATATATATATATATATATATATCTCAACAAAATTAAGAAATATATTTAAAAGAACAATAACCATATTGTTGAAATTAATGATTTATTTGCGTAAGATGTTTTGCTTATACACCCCTATCAAATAATAAGTTTCTGTCAGATAATTACTTTTTCAAAAATTATTATTTCAATCAGCCTTAGTTCTTCAGCAGATTTTAAATACAGTATGATAAATAATTTCAACAATGTGAAATTTGGGTATCATTAACTTTAAAATAATGACTTCTAAAAATGTGAGGATATTACATGAAGAATTTCTGTAAGCAAAACATAATAAATTATTTGTTAATTTCCACATTGTGGCTTTTATTTTTTTAAGGTATATGCCTTAAGTACATTCTTGGATATGATTATCAAAATTATTCATCATATACAAGGAATGTTCAAAAAGTATTGGGATTGAAGAATGAATGAAATATCTTTCTTCAAAACTGTTTACTTGAGATTTAACTCTTATTCCAGTGAGTTTTCCATTGGTCAGAGCACTTGTGGGACTGTACTATTGCATGTCTTTAACATTTCTATTCATCTTCAAATCCCATATACAAAAAGTAAGATTGTATGAATAAAAGACACAAAAACTTTAAGGGAACAAGTGGAATAGACACTAATTAAACTAAAGGAATTTAGTCTGCAAATGCCTTTTCTGATGTCTGATAGAGAAATATAAATTTGATAGCTTAACAGGGCTGAACAAAAGCCAGAATAAAAGAAAGATAATAATGCGAAAGAGGTGAAATTGAGTGGTGGAAGAGACGTGATATAAAAAGTGAAGTTTTGAATGTCAATCTATTTCTCAGATGGATTCAACAGAAGGGAGGAATTGCATCTGCCATACACTTTGCTGACATTCAGTAAATTATAAGTGTAGATGTGTGTGAGAGAGAGAGAGAGAGAGTCATGGAGATGGGCCAACACTCTAAAGCTGTTTACAGCAACAATTTCAGATTTGGTTGGTTTGGTTTGGTTTGGTTTCTTTGTTTAATGGCATATCAACCTTCATGATTTTTTTAATGTCAAAGCCATCCTAGTAGAAATATAGTAGTGATACTATCTAACCTATAGCTGGGAGTGGGGGATAGAGGAGTGTATACCATTCCCATGGGTATTTGCTTGAAAGTAAACGTAATATTGCAACTGGAGTTTGAACTCACTTACTATGATGTGGCAGTCCAGCACATTAGCCACTACACTACAGAACTCTCCCTTCTGATTTGGGGATTTGTTTTCAACCATCAGGAGACATTAAAATGAGGGAAACAACACTAATATATAGATATAGATAAGGCTGACAAGATGCAACCATCATTTTTTAGTCATCAACAGAGATGATGCAACAGGAACAAAACATGGCAATAAACAGAATTTATGCATTTTGTTCCCCAACCTCCCTATGGCCCAGTCAGTAGAATACACTGATTGCATCCCTGCAGCAGGGTAAGACTCCCCCAATGAGTGTCCTAGATATGACACAAACCAATATGATGGTGAGGTTCCAGAAATGCTGTAGCTTTGGGGAATGTGGAGTGTCCCTTTATTACCATTGCTACCAGGCCAACTCTAGCCTGGAATGGTAGCCTCTGATGAGGTCCTATCTATGGGTCAAATAGAACAGCTAGACATTTAAACTGAATGCAAACAAATGACTTATACTAAACTGAATTGTTTTAAATAGAACTTTTTGATCATTTAACAGTGTGTAAACAAAAGACTGATGTTTAATTGAATTGTTAGTGATATATAGTAATACTTGAAACCATTTAACTGTGTGCAAACAAATGATTAATAGTAAGTAAAATTATATGTATTAGATAGAAATAGGTGAAACCATTTAACTGTGTGCAAAAAAAATGAGCTCAGGCCCATTTAAAAAGATTATCTACAAAATGTGTTTAGAAATCACATATTTGATATACATGTATAAACAGGATTTGGCATTATATAACCTACAATGGTTTATATGCCATAAAACCAAACCAAACCAAACCCAGCCAACCTATTTTGCAAAGACAGAAGTATCTTGGCAAATATTTAATCAGATTGAAACATACACCACTTATGACTGAAGAGACAAAAAATTCACAATAAGCCTATATATTATTCCATTGGAGTTGCTTATTGTGTAACGGCTATCACTGTAGGAAATGGACCTGGCAACCAGAGTTCAAATCCAGGACAAGGCTGTTAGCATTCTACATAGTGCTAATATACTTGGAAAAGGTATGAATCCAACTTTTCTCCTTCTATGGGTAAATAGTAGGGCAGACTGACCCTTTAACCTTGGTATGGAAATTTATGAGAAGGAAAACTCTTAATTCAAAGCTGTTAAAAACTGATCTTGTGTCACCTCCTATTTGTATAGAAGATTGGTTTCTTTGTTTAATGGCATATCAACCTTTGTACGTTATTTAATGCCAAAGCTATTCTCCTAGAACAACAGTAGTAGTACTATTTAACCCATAGCTTGTGGGATAAGGGGGTTCATACCTTTTGTATAGAAGAGTTGAGAATGTGTGCGTGTGTATATATATATATACATATATATATAATTTTTCTAGTCATGGTAATTCTAAGATTATATATATATATATATATATATCATTCCATTCTTACCATCATGATGAACTATTCATTCTTTTTACTCATTTTTTTATAGACAATTATAAAAAGAAAACTTTATTCTACACCTAAACATTTAAGTTCACAGCCAGGCTCACACACACACACACACACACACACACACACACACACACACACACACACACAGGTATATTTACAGACAGAGACATGCATGTACATGCAAGGCATAACAGTGATAGCCATAGAAAATTAACTCAGTGATACAAGTTCAAATCTTGGAGGAGGATGATATTTTTCCAAATTTCCACCAAGTCAGAATTGACATTTTATAGTGGGAAGTGAGGCATGCATAAATTGATACTGATCCAAAAAAAAATTTTGGTCCTGTTGGCATTCCCCTTGAAGATGCACCAGGCAATAAACCTGGGCCTCACCTCTGGATGAAGGGGTTTTAGTTTCACTTCATGCTAATTCCATTCTTCCTCCAGCTATGGGGAAATGATAGGGCAAACTGGTACCTTTAGCTTTTGTATGACAACCAGTCTAGGAGAAGGTCAATTCTTTATTCAAACCAGAGTAATTTGTTTAAAAATTGACCTTCTGCCACATCCGACTTATGACAAAGGGGTTATGTAAAGCATATATTCACACACACAAATACACAAACAGAAATACACACATCTATAAGGACTCGTATATCACACAGACACAAATACCTGGCAGACACACACACCTTTATAATCAAAGATATATACATGCACACATGTACACATATATCCACACACACATAACTGTACAAGTACAAACACACTATCCAAATACAAATATTTGCATTCATAGACAAACAGGCTCACATGTACACATGTTTACAGACAAACATACACACACCACATGGATATACTTTAAAAATTCAAATGATATTAACATCAGGTACAGTCTCTACTTATATTTCTTTCTCTTTCTCATATTTTACAGCTGCTAAATCATACCTCTGTCCTATAGTAGTTGTTATACATCCCTAGCTGACGTGGTACGCTTGTTGGCTGAGCAGTATGATGCAAAGTCTAATGAAGTGTCCTACGTGTCTAGCTACACTGAAGAGTTGTGATAAAATGAAACAGTCTGTCGGTGGATGACAATATAGTGAAGTAATGGTTGCCACTAGCGTAAAGCAAGGCTCTTCAAATGAATTGAGCTCTCGGTAGCTGTTAAGCAGATATATGTAAACAAAAACAAATGTGATACATAAGCGTTTAAACTTCCTTCGCTTGCACTGGTTTTCTCGTGGCTGAGGGGTAGAATCTTGGATTGGCATTTCAGTCAGCCAAGTTTTGATCCCAGCTTCGGGAATCTAGCCTGTCTAGCCACACTGAAGAGTTCTGATAGAATGAAACAGGTCTGTCTCTGGATGACTATATATATATATATATATATATATATATATATATATATATATATATATATATATATATAAAATAAACTAAATTGAATTAATGTTATGGTTCAGAGATCAAGTTATTCCTTAAAATTACCATCACAAAATATATAAAAAAGACTTTTCATTTATGTTTTCATATGATGCAATCCACATTTGTTCAACCTGATCTCAGCCTATAGATGAATAAATTAGTGTTGCTAAGCTGACTTTTAAAAAATTGATATTAATCTTTTACTTTATAAGCAATAACTTGAAATTCCAAGGCCAAGAAGAGGTATTGTGAAATTGCCAATAAAATTTCACAAAGAAAACTAATGAGTTTTATAAGAGAAGGAAATATTTGAGGAATTATTTATCATTATATATTTTGAGAAGTAAAACTTCTTGTTGTTCAATGATTGCATGGACTGGAGTGTCACTGTAGATTTGAAACATCTTGTTGCCTTTCTAGCTGATATAGTGTAACCCATATATAAGAGACCCTGATATAAGATAGATTTTCTATGGTCCCAAATTAGAGCCTGTGTTAATGTATATAAATTAGACTTAGATATAAGAGAAACCCGGATATAAGATAGATGTTCTCTGGTCCCGTTTCCCCGATATAAGAGAGTTTGTTTTAAGTGGCAGTGTGATGTCGTAAATCAGTCAAACAGAAGTCAGTTAGAAAGAGACTGAAGTTCAATGACTTAATCTTGACTAGTCTAGAGACACGGTGTGTCCAGTCTGTGTCTGTAGGAGACACCCTCTACCTTATGATTTTGCTTTGTGTGTCTAAGAGTAACGCTACCTGCTTTTTTGCTGACTTTGCTTGTCATTGCATTTACTGGACAGCACTTTCACTTTACCCACTGTTCTGTTGAGTCAGAAGTTTGTCTGTTTGTTAATTGTGCCACTGAAAACCGTTTGCTTGCGATCATTGCGATTAGTGATGTCGGCGTTGGTATCTCAACGAAAAACTCGGAGCATTTATGATCAGTTGGAGCTCATCGACGATGTCAAAATGAAGAAACTCAAACTGGCCACTGCAGCCAAAAAGTACGGAATCGGTTATTCAACAGCAGCAAAAATTCTCAAGAAAGAAGACGATCTCAGATCTTGCATGCAAATGAACCGAAACACTAATCGCAAACAAAAGCGCCAACCCGTGCACAAGGACATTAACAAAGTGCTTACACAATGGTTTACGCAAGCATGTGCTCATGGAGCTACCGTCACCGATCACGTCATCAGACAGAAAGCATCACAACTGGCCGTAAATCTTGAAGTTGATTTTGAACCGAGCAATAACTTTACCACTCAGTGTTTGGCTTTTAAGAGTTTGTATCATTGGATTAATGTTTCCTTTTGGGCACATCAACATAAACTGGAAAAGGTACAAAGACCTGTAAGACCAATCCATACAAAACAGCTGGACAACTGATATATTTCCCACTGAAGTTAGATGCTGAGGTTTTATTGCTAATTTGACCTCTGAGTATCTGATTAAATTCAGTTTGTCACCAACAAAAAAAATGTAAATATATCAAGAGGATTCAAGATCAGTCAGAGAGTTTATCTGCAAGTTTCTGGTATTCTTGTAACATAAAACCAACAAAACTTAGCAGTATCCTCAATTAATACTGAGGTACCTGAGGTTAGTGGTAATGATGATTCAGCTACAAAACCATGCCTGACCCAAGCATCATCATTGGATGAACTCTTTCTTGATGACACTGCAACTCTCATCATCGCAATACCAGTTGTGTGTGTATATATATATATATATATACACATACATACACACACACACTCTTCAGACATTCTATTCAACTCCTCCTCAGTAGCTGTCTTAAGCAAACCAATATTCGGATGGGGATTTGCAGTTGTTTTGTTTTCTAAAAGCCCCATATAGCCTAATCAAGGGGGTTATGGTCTGGAGTTGCCGGAGGCAATTTAGAAACTCCAATTATTTGTGAAATTTTTTTTGGTGCTGTTTTGGCGTTAAGCAAATCATAGATTCTTTGTCGTTTCTTTTCTTGCTCACTCATATAGGGCTGAATTTTAATGAGAAAGTGTTTGGATAATAGCGCTAAACATGAAAATTTAGATTTATCACATTTTTTTCAAAAATTGGATTGATCAGACTAAAAAAAAAACCTTTTAAAAATCATGCCATATTTTGCTTCTGCAACCTATATATATACATATACGTTTAGAATTAAAAAAAAAACAAACTGATCAGCGGTTTTTCCTTACAGTGTTCCACACCAAAAGATAGAACCCATACATACTTTAAAATCTTAAAATCCTGTAAAAATCAATGATAAAAATGGATTTTTTTTAGTTACTTTATTTTCCAATCAGTTTTTATGAGCAGTACTTAATTAGGTACAACTCAATAAACTGAGAGTAACACATAAAATCCTCAACAAAATTGGATTTTATTTAGAAACATTTTAAAATTTTATATATATATATATAAATATATATTTATATATATATACACCCACACACACACATATATATATATCTCCACACACATTTTTTTTTTACTCAGTACATATAGAATGCAATGACTTCACGTATGATATCAAGTATAGCAATATATGAGGCTGGGCTCAAGATGAAGTGTCCCATTGTTGTTCGGGGACCACTAGAATATTTGCTGGGGACAACTCATCGGACAGACAATTTTAAAAAAAAATTAAAATAAGTATGACTGACAATTAAAGGATGAAGAATTGTCATAGATTTTTTACCTCATTTCATCCATAGGAAATAGAGAATGTACAGTGAAGTGTTTTAGAGCAAAATAATGTTATTGAAAGAAAAATAACAAAGCTAAAAAATAGAACTTATTTTTAGATTTTTTGTTTTAAATCTCGCGTTTTTCTCCTTTTCTGTACATTTCTTATTCCAATATCCTCAAATTCTTTTATATCTTTCTATTTCCTTCAATGAGCCTCAGTTTGTCATGATGTTATATTTTTTTTTTTTTTCATTAACAAAAAAATGTTTTAGACAAAGGTTTCAAAAACACAGAAAATACAAAATCAAGTTACAATTACTTATTGTTTTTGTTATCTAAACTGACTTTCTTATCGCTATTTTGAGTGCTCAAGTTTAACATTTTTTTATTAAATCCTTTCAATTTTGTTCATTAAAAAAAATACACCACAAGAATGCTGAATTCAGAGCCTGGAAAAACACAACCATTTCCTTTAAAATTAAAACACTATAAATAGGTAATAAAGAAATACTATAGCGAAAGAAGAATATTTCTTGTGTCATAGTCACAGCTGGAGTTGGAATCAAACCTTCTAAAATTTCAGGAGTTAGAGTTGAGGGTTTGGGTTACCAATTCCACAGCCCTGGTTATCACTGACTATAATTTTCATTTCTGGGTTTTTTCCCTTATTATTATTATTATAAGATCTATTTACTTTTGTATTTTTATTTGAAAAAATTACTTCTTTCTTTTAAATAATTTCAGCAGCTAAAACTAAAACAATAGTCTTTTGGGCCTAACTCCACCATGGGTCTCTATAAGTGTAGTGAATAAAAGATGGTTTAAATTCTTCAGAGATTTTTCTGAATATTTTAGTTTTAAATGTCAGATTTGATGAATTCTCAAAAAATTTAAAAGGTTTAATTTTTTTATTTTATTCATTACAGTATGATAATATGCAACCTAATTTTGTTGGGTTTTTAAAAATAAAAATCTAAAATAAAATTTCAATTCATAACTCTGTTTGAAATTGTCTGTTTCTTTAGGACTCTTTAATTGATGTCACTTTGACCTTTTGTAGTAGAAAGATGTTAAATACTGAATTGGCATGATAATAAAACATTCACACAAATGAGTTAGGAAGAAAATTGTAAACTTCTTCACTTTTTGACAAAATTTATATACCAATAAAAATCCAATATGAATTCTTTCACAAAGGGGGGGAGGAAGAAAGCTATCTATTTTCAACTATTTTTCTTGTATTAAGATTTGTCGAAAAAAATTTCCAAAGATGGCAATCAGGAGCTCTAAACCCAGCTCAACTAGAAAGTTATTAAAGACAACCTCAGAAGATCCATCGACAAATAGACTTGAAATAAGTGGACTTAATTTCTTCTTCCATCAACATGATTTTAAGACTAAATAGACCAAAACAAATATTATCTATTTCAGAAAGGTTTTTATATATAGAGGATAACTATATATATATATATATATATATATATGACATTTTGATTTCAGGAGAATTTAAAATTGTTTTGGGATAGAATTATTTTTCAGGGTAATCCCAGGACAGTGATAAAAAAGTTAGTATGCCGCGCCCTGAGAGAAGAGTAAATTGAAAAGTGCATGTAAGGATTACCTACCTGCTGTTGACAGTTTTTTTTTTTTTTTTGGTGAATGGGATCCAAAGACAGTATTACTGATAGAAAAAGCATATGAACAACAAAGGGGAAAAATAAACCACATTAAGTCACATTCCATGCGAATATCTTTGTCAGCTTATGAACTTTTCAGTTCATCCTTGTATATAGAATATATATATATATATACAGACATATAAATAAGTTGCCTGACCATAGTTGAAAGTGACCTGAAGGCTCACTTGTCAAAAGATACTACACCAAGGTTTCACTAGATGGCACCATTTACCCTTGATCCATACTGTATAATGCTGAGTGTTAAGCAAGGAGGCATCAAGTACCATTTTTTGAGTCTTTGGTATGACTTGACCTGGGATTGGACCCCGGTCTCCTAGGCCATTGACAAACACTCAAACCATTATGCTAATTGGCCGGTTATATAGAATATAAAATAATATATGATATGACATGATATGATATACTACTAGTCAAAATATGATAAGGATTTATTTGAATATATTTCTGATTCTGCAAAAGAATTATAAAATCTACAGAAATCTTAGCTTTGAGTGGATATATCATATACAAAAAAGCTGTTATTGAAAGTGAGCATGGTTTGGTGGCATATCAACCTTTGTAGGTTATTTGATGCCAAAGCCATTCTCCTAGAAAAACAATAGTGGTACTATTTAACCCATAGCTCGGAAGATAAGGAGGTTAATACCTTTCCCAAAGGTATTTGTCCAAAAGTGAACATAATAGTGCAACATGAGTTTGATCTCGCTTACTACAATTCTGCTGTCCAGCGCTTTAACCATTACACCACGAGGACATCTCACTGAAAGTGAGCATGGAAAAAATAGTAAAAGAAATAAAAGAATGAGTATACAATATAATTTCTATAACCAAAATGATAAAACAAAAACAGAACATTTCTAAATAATCTGACTTAGAATAGTTAGTACAATAATTGAGACTTTTATGAGCAAAAATCTAACACCACTACTCAAGTTTCTTGTGCAGATCATTTTATTTTTATCATTAAGGGTTTTTGGACTATTTTCTTCATCTTTATTGTTATTTCCACAACATTTCGGTCGATATGTCCTCTGGCCTTCTTAAGGTGTTTGACGAACTCAGGAACCTTCACGGAACTTCAAACTATGTCCTTTATTGAATCCATGGGGTTCGCCTGTTCTGATTCCATTAGCCATAACCAGGTACCCTATTTACCAACCTCTCCGCTCAGGCAGGATATGACACAAGGTCAATTTTTTAACCAGAGTTTAACAGGTTTGGATTCAGAGTTTTCCTTCTCCTAGACTAGTTGCCTCACCAAGGCAGTCTGTCCTACTATTTACCCATAGCTGGAGGGAGAATAAATAGATTCATACCTTTCCCAAGGGTATTAGTGCTATGTGAAATGCAATCAGTCCTGTCTAGGATTTGAACTCGTGTCGCCGTGTCCATTTCCTATGACGATAACCATTACACCATGGGCAACTCCGCTCGGGCAGGATATGACACATGGTCTATTTTTAAGTGGAGTTTAACAGGTTTGAATTCAGAGTTTTCCTTCTCCTAGACTAGTTGCCTCACCAAGGCTGAAGAACCCAGTCTGTCTAACTATTTACCCATAGCTGGAGGGAGAATAATTGGATTCATAGCTTTCCCAAGGGTATTAGTGCTATGTGAAATGCAATCACTCTCGTCCAGGATTTAAACTTAAGTCGCCATTTCCATTTCCTACGACGATAACCATTACACCAAGGACACCTCCTGTTAGCCATAACCAGGTACAAGTGTTAAGTATTCCTGTATTGTTACTCACCTGCAGTCAGGATTGAACCTACAACCTCTAGATGATTGTCTCCTTAGGGAACCAACGCCTATAACCAGTACGCTATGTGTTCTGCTAGAAACATCATCAAGCTTCGTCTCAGAAATTTAGACAACTCATTTTATTTTGTTTCTCGGGATATATATCAACATCATCATCCAAACGTGTAGATAGTACAGAGTTCCTTGATTTTCTCACAGCATCCATCTTTATCATCCATCACTCTTAGCAAGTCTTCTAGACTGATTATGTGTGTGCATGCAGGTTTGTGTGTGCGCGTAGTCCAGTTGCTGGGGTCGTAGAATATACCGACTGTATTTCTGCAGAGGGGTAAGACCACCTGTCAATGAGTATCCAAGATATGACACTAAACAATCTGATGGTGAGGCTCCAGTAACACTGGAGGTTTGGGGAATGTGAAGTACCTCTTCATTGCCATCACTACCACGTCCACTCTGGCCCAGAGTGGTAGCACCTGATAGGGTCCTATCTATGGGTCAAATCGAACTGTTTGACATTTAGAATGTGCACAAACAAATGACTAATGCTAAACTGAATTGTTTGAAATAGAACTGCTTAATCATTTAACTGTGTGTAAACAAATGACTGATTTTTAATTGAATTGTTAGAGATACATAACAATATTTCTAAAATAGAACTGTTTGATCATTTAACTGTATCTACAAAATGTGTTTACAAATCATATATCTAATATATATGTAAAAACAGGGTCTGCCATTAAATAACCTACAATGGTTAATATGCCAAAAAACCCAACCATACTAAATCAAACCAAACAAACCAAACCAAACTGTGTGTGTATATATATATATATATATATATATATGAGAAAGGGGAGGTCCACATGGAGTAATGGCTAAAGAAGGTTGATATGCCATTAAATAACAAACAAACAATCAAACACATGAGAAAGTATCAAAAATAATGTAATGAAAAAAGGTGGTCGGAACTCCTTCCTGCCAACTATGCTGCTCGCACTAACTCTGAGAATAACACAACTTTGCAACTCACACCAACTCCTCTTAACTCAATGTCTGCTCTCCGCTCTCAGAATAACACCCCACTGCCTTGTCAATTTGGTCTTTTTATAACCTCTTCTTCTCATATGCAAATTACCGCTACTCGCATATAAGGAGTCCACAAACTCACATTCCTCTTTCTTTCCTTTCCCGACGGTCAAACGCAGACACGATGTGAGTAATCTATTCTATTATATTTTAGACCACGAATAACTAGAATCAATTAATTATCCCAGGTCATATCTTTGGAGAAAATTTGTTTAAGATGTTGAATTTTAACCTTAAACTATTCACATACTTTGAGGGAGAGGGTCTTTTGTAAATGAATCATGAATTTTATCGAAACACTTTTCATTTTCAGATGTTCTTTCAAAATTCATAGACATGAACTCTTAAGACAAACCAATTAGCTAAGAAAATCACACAACAAACTTCACTATCAAAATTTTTATCATTTCAATTTGAGGAACATCAGTTAGATCATGTCTGCTGTTCAAGTGTAACATGTACAGATGCATGCGGAAACATAGTCAACACAATAATGACGAACGAACACACCTCTTTAGAAAAATATACCTCTCACACTCTATTCGAAATAGTTGCAAAAGGGTTGCGAAAGGGTTGTGTGTGAGAGGTGAGTTGGAGACTGAACAAACTACAACATATTGACCCCCAGTTCCTTTGTCTTTAGCAGCACTTCTTTCTCGTTCTGCTGGGCTGCTCAATCATGGGTCTTGAAGGCCCATAGCTTTCTGCTGGGTGCTTGTTCTCTCTACAGTATCTTATCTCCAACTAACTGACTCCAACTAACTGAACTTCCTGTCGCACTGGGTTAAATCATTGTTTGATGTCCACCTGCTTCCTGTGAGCGTCGCATCTGCACTCAATTCAACTGATCCACAGTCAAGGTTATACCCTGATATCTTCAACTGGAGGGACCTGTTCCTTGATTGACGACTGGGTCGAAGGTCAATATGTTACACAAGTAACATTCCACCATATTTGACATGTTCATAAACTTGCATTTTACCAAAAAGATTCTTTTTCAAAACTTTATCAAATATTACCAAGTAAAACATGTCAGAGTAGTTACTTTCACTTGATCATCATTGGAAAACCACTGTCCTCTCATTACCTCCTTCAGGCGGCCTAAATGTAAATGAATGTCTGAGGGTGCCCTGTTTGGACTGTAGAGTGTATGGGTCAAGTTTGTCCAAACAAACTGTGTGATTTGCCTAAAAAAAAATTATTCACATTAAATTAAATATGAATAATTAGATTTATGGGTAGTTCTGCAAGCTGGAGATGTATGATTACAATGTATTATTGAATTTATCAAGAATGCATTTTTTGAAGATATCATCAGATTGTCTGCAATTATTTTTCCCACACATACATATACATGAGATAGACAGAAGGAAAAAAGAAAGAAAGAGAGAGAGAGTCAAAGAGAGGATGGTGAAAAAGTAATGCTTATTCTGATCTATCAATACCAAAATAAACATATACTAGTTCTCAACATAGTCTCCTTCCTACTCAATCATGATATCCATCTATACCTACTTCATTAAAGCTTCTTGGTTGTTTTCTAGCCCATGTGCGACTTCCCTCTTTTAACTCTTCATCATAGAAGGACAACCATCCACTGAGTGGATGGTGGTCCTCCATCCACCTTCATGGACCCAAAAAGATGAAAGTTAAAGGAGGCTAGATCAGGACATTTGGATGAATGAGGCTTGTCTGTTGGCTATTTGAGAGAGCACAAAGGCCTTGAAATGCCATGTTGTAAATTCAGACTTTCATCTTTTGGGGCCCATGGAAGAGGTATTCAGAACAGTGGTTCTCCAATGACGATAAGGTGAAATTACATCCACTGACATTCACTGATGATTGATTTTAATGGTATATCAAACTCATTTAGGGTTATTTTAGGCTTAGAGGTTAGGGAAGTGTGCTCATTGTACATTCATATTTACATTCATGTGAAGTAGTTTCTTTGCACTTATTCCAATCAGATATGAATCATTTTTAAATAGATTTATTTCATCCAGCCAGCTAATACTACTCGGGATCATAGTGGACCTGGGAGTAATGCCAATGAAGGAGTACTCCACACTTCCCAGATTTCCAGAACTAGACCCTCATCACCTCCTCAGATCAAAAGCTTCACCAGTAGATACACTTTAGTGTCATACCTAGAATACATTCATTGATGCTTGCTGAATATTAACTGAGAACAAGCTGTGGAAGTGAACACAGATGGTGGATAATGTAATTCAGTTAAAGAAACAGTGATATTAGTAATAAGCTATGTTCTATTCAGCTATCAACAAGAAACTGAAATCAGTAGGAGTAAGTGACCCTGGTTGAATCGGCTACTAAAAGGCCAAAAATGACAAAGTTATTTTGAAACACTATTGTAGAATAGGGATAGTATTGATTTGATTGGTTGGTTCAGTTTTATGGCACATGAACCCTTGTAGGTTATTTAATGCCAAATCCTGTTTATACATATATATATTGAAGATATATGATTTGTAAACAAATCCTTTATAGGTAATATTTTAAACAAGCCTGAGTTCATTTGCTTGCATACAGTTAAATAGTTTCAAGTATTCCTATGTAACACAAACAATTCAATTTAAAATCAGTCATTTGTTTTTATTTTTTCACGCAATTAAATGGTTAAACAGTAGAATTTGATCCATAGAGGGGACCCAAACAGGTACTACCACTTCGGGTCACAGTGAAACTGGGAGTAATGAAAGAGAACTCCACATTCCTCAAAGCTCCAAGACTGAAGACTCACCGTCAGATGCAGTTTAGAATCATACCCAGGTTACTAGTTCTATTTGGGTCATAGATGAGACTTTAATACGTACTACCACTCCAGGTCAGAGTAGACCTGGGAGGAATGGCAATAAAGCACACTTCACATTCCCCAAAGTTCCAAGACAGAAACCTCATCATAAAATGATTTATTATCATATCCAGGACACTACTTTGATTTGATAAAGGCAAGAATCAAGTGATTATTGTAGGGTGGCGGTTAACAAGCTGCCTTAGCTATACTTAGTATGATTTTAATAGCATGTCAACCTGTCAAGGGTTATTTTATGCCTGAAGGTCAGTGAATCGCATTCACTGTATGTTTATATTTACAAATAATTTTAAAAAAAGATCTATTTGACCCATAGACAGGACCCAAACAGGTACTACCACTTTGGGTAAGAGTGGACATGGAAGTAAAGGCAATGAAGGGATACTCAACACTCCAAAGATTTCCTTTTTTTTTAGGAAATCTTACTCTCTCTGCAGGGGATACAGTCAGGATATTCTATACACCACAGATAATGACTTAGTATAAACTATCAATTAAACTTGCATCTCACTGAATGGTTTGATTTTTACCATTTTATAATGACCTTGTGCCAGACTAGATGAACATAGTAAATATCTATGTGGCTCTAACATATCTCAAATTAGTCAAATGCTTCTTTTATTAAAAAATTAATAAATAAAAGAAGTAAAAAATACCAATTTACGTCAAGGTCAATTCATCGGTTTTACGATACTTTGATGTTGCAACTTGTTAGGACAGGTTCTCAATAATTGCAGAAAACAAACAAATTAGCAAAATATGATAAAGAGGATTTGGAAGTCATCATGATGTTGGCTTAGAGCCAAATAGTGAAAGCAGCAGTTTTCTACAAAAAAAAAATGGTTAAGCAATGTTGGCAATGTTCAGTGTTTCTATAAGTGACTGATTAGATAGGCCATACATTGTATGATCTTAAAGATAAAAGTCAGATAAAATAATAATGTGCAATGAAAACAGTTGATCTTTTTTTTTTAATAATAAGGTTTAAAGCAATAAGGCCACTCTTAGTCACACTGAATGAGTAATACATCATTAAGGACCCCCCCCAAAAAAAACAATAAAAAAAACAGCTGTAATAATGAGAATAAGAATTTAAAAAGCAAAGATGATTATGACATATGTGTTATTCCATACTTTTCTTTAATTGTATTAGAATACATTATTCCATATTGTTATACTCTATTACTAAAAATTGTGTGTGTGTGTGTGTGTGTGTGTGTGTGTGTGTGTGTGTGTGTGTGTGTGTGTGTGTGGTTTACTTTTATGGCATATCAACCATTGTAGGTTATTTAATGTCAAACCCGGTTTATTCATATATATTAGATATATATAATTTGTAAACATGTCATTAACATTAAATAGTTCCAATTATTGCTATGTACTACTAACATTTCAATTAAACATCGGTCATTTGTTTACACACAGTTAAAAGATCATACAGTTTTTCTAACAATTCAATTTAGCATAAGTCATTTGTTTGCACACAGTTCAAATGTCAAACAGTTCTATTTGAACCAGAGACATAACCCAATCAGGGGCTACCATCCTGGGTCAGAGTGGACCTGGGATTAATGGCAATGAAGGGGTACATCGGATTCCCTAATTTCCAAGGCTGGACTCTCAACATCATATGATTTAATATCATATCTAAGACATTCGATGGAAGGAGGGGTTTTTATCTCTCAGCAGAGATACAGTAGGTGTAATCCACAGCCCTAGCCGACTGGGCTCTCTGTGTGTCATCATATGATATTTCAATCATGAAATAAAACAAAGGTAAATTCACTCATGACTGAGTATCATATACCTGATCTTCAGGTGAATAGGTATCCACATGTCTGAAGTTAGACGTGTGGATACAAGGTCACCAAAAGATCATTGTAACAGGGTTGTCTAGTTGCATTGTATAATATTGTCTGTTATATATTTTTGTATTATTGCATGTATGTTATACTATATACAACACTTTGGAAGTACTTTGGAAGAAAGTAACAGCTTCAGACAAGATTTGATCTCATACATATGCTTTGAATAACAATAAAAGCATAAAATCTACAAAAGTTGTTATAATTAGTTAGGTCAGTTCCCATTCTGAATTTTTGTGCCATAGTACGTTGGCCCAGTGGGTAGAGTGTTTGCCAATGGTCCGGGAGACCAGGGTTCAATCGGAAGTTGAGTCATAACAAAGACTTAAAAAAAATGGTACTTGATACCTCCTTGGTTAATACTCAGCATTATAAGGTACGTATCAAGGGTAAAGTGCAGCAATCCAGGGAAAGGAGTAGTGCCCTCGGTGTAGTAGCTGTTGAAAAAGGAGCCTTCAGGTCACCCTTGACTACAGTCGCCAACTTTACTTTTACTTTACTTACATTTCTTCTGACTTTATTCCATGCCATATTGGTAAACAACTAGTTGTCCTCATAGTAATGCCAAGATAAAGTATCTATATATTACACTTAATTATAAGTGTGTTCAACTGGTTAAAATGTACAGTAGGGAATAATAGCTGCCAACCACCACAATCTACCATCACACCAACTACTGGAACTATTTCTGCTACATCCTCAGCATCTGATGGTAACACCACGTTATCAATAAAGATGTTTACTAAAGAGCAGCGCCGCCACGTTCCCTTATCCACTAGGAGGAGCAGACTGCAGCTCCAAGGTCACATCACATGACTTAGTGATAAGGTATCCGATGAAGAAAATACTCCATATGCCATACCATCTACCACTAAAAGGCTGGAATCACATCCTGTGACACCCACATCTCACCTGGGTGTTTGAGGTTCAATCAATTTTCCTGATGTCTGAAACCCTTCTCACTAGCTCAAGATCAACAGGCCTATGATTGCTATGGTCATACAAGTGCCTTAAGTAGATTATAACTACATACTTAACTACCTATTTCTTGTTTATATGTATCAAATTTTAAATTATCCTATTTACCCAACCCCTCCGCTAGGGCAGGATATAACACAAGGTAAATTTTTTTAAGCGAAGTTTAACAGGTTTGAATTCGGAGTTTTCCTTCTCCTAGACTAGTTGCCGCACCAAGGCTGAAGAACCCAGTCTGTCCTACTATTTACCCTTAGCTGGAGGGAGAATAATCATATTTACCAACCCCTCTGCTCAGGCAGAATATGACACAAGGTCAATTTTTTTAAGCGGAGTTTAACAGGTTTGAATTCAGTGTTTTCCTTCTCCTAGACTAGTTGCCTCACCAAGGCTGAAGAACCCAGTCTAGCCATAGTTGGAGGGAGAATAATTGGATTCATACCTTTCCCAAGGGTATTAGTGCTATGTGAAATGCTATCAGTCTCGTCCAGGATTTGAACTTGTGTCGCCGTGTCCATTTCCTATGACAATAACCATTACACCACAAGCACCTCAAATTTTAAATTATAAATGGCGTTAGCTACTTATTTGAAATAAAACATTTTAAGGTTTAGTTTCTTTGTTTGATGGCACATCAACCTTTGTGGGCTATTCATTACAAAATTATTCTTTTAATGGACAGTAGTGATAATATTTAACCCATAGTTAGGAGAATAAGGGGGTTCATACTGTTCCTAAGGGGCATTAGTCTAAAAATGAATGTAATAGTATGACTGGAGTTTGAACTTGCTTACTACGATGTCACAGTTCAGCATATTAACCACTTTGTCATGCAGACACCCCCAATAAAGTCTAAGATAAGAAAAGAGAGAGGGGTTTTGAAAAGGTGAAGGTAGAGAAAAAGGTGGAGGCAAACAGAGGGGAAAAAGAGTCAATCTGAATTATCAATACACTGAATATATAATTAAAAATCATTAATTTTACAACATTCTTCCATTTTCCAGTTTGATTCCTTTCTTTAATGGCATATCAATCTTTGTAGGTTATTTAATGCCAAAGCATTTGTGGAGGTACCCATGGTGTAATGGTTATTGGCGTAGGAAAAGGACACGGCAACACAAGTTCAAATTCTGGACGAGACTGATAGCATTTCACTTAGCACTAATACCCTTGGGAAAGGTATGAATCCAATTATTCTCCCTCCAGCTATGGGTAAATAGTAGGGCAGACTAGGTTCTTCGGTCTTGGTGAGGCAACTAGTCTAGGAGAAGTAAAACTCTGAATTCAAACCTGTTAAACTCCGCTTAAAAACTGACTTTGTGTCATATCCTGCCCGGGCAGAGGTGTTGGTAAATATGATTTAATGCCAAAGCCATTCTCCTAGAAGAACAGTAGTGGTACTATTTAACCCATAGCTGGGAGGATAAGGGGGTTCATACCTTTCCCAAGGGTATTTGCCCGAAAGTGAACATAATAGCGTGACTGGAGTACGAACTCGCTTACTTCGATTCCACAGTCCAACGCTTTAACCATCACACCACGAGAACACCCCCTACCATTTTCCATGTGATGCACATGAATGATAGGTTTAAGTATATCAATAAAGAAGTACTGATCCGTGATTGATAGGTACAAGCATATCAATATATAGGTACTGATCCATGATTTATAGGTACAAGCATATCAATATATAGGTACTGGTCCATGATTGATAGGAGCAAGCATATCAATATATAGTTACTGATCCATGATTTATAGGTACAAGCATATCAATGTATAGGTACAGATCCGTAAATGACGGGTACAAGCATATTAATACATAGGTACTGATCCATGATTTATAGGTACAAGCATATCAATGTATAGGTACAGATCCGTAAATGATGGGTACAAGCATATTAATATATAGGTACTGATCCATGATTTATAGGTACAAGCATATTAATATATAGGTACTGATCCATGATTTATAGGTACAAGCATATCAATGTATAGGTACAGATCCGTAAATGATGGGTACAAGCATATTAATATATAGGTACTGATCCATGATTTATAGGTACAAGCATATCACTATATAGGTACAGATCCGTAAATGATGGGTACAAGCATAGTAATAAAGGTACTGACCCAAGTAAAAGCATGTATACAAGTATAGGATGTTGGTTTAACTTAGATCCGTCAATCAATTTCTTTCTTTCTAATATTAATTGATTTATTTTAATGACATGTCAATCCATTTAGGTTTATTTCATACCTAGAGGTTAGAGAATTGTGCTCATTATGTTTATATTTACATTTTTTGTGTAGTTGTTTTCTTGTCTTTTTTCCATGCAGTCCTATCAAATATGAATAAGCTTTAAATAAATCTATTTCACCCACAGATGGGCCCCTAACCAACCTATTTAACCCACAGATGGGACCCTAACTGACCTAATAGCATGGGGGTGTCCTCATGGTGTAATGGTTAAAGTGATGAACTACGGAATTGTAGTAAGCAAGTTCAAATTTCAGTCACGCTATTATGTTCACTTTCGGACAAATACCCTTGGGAAAGGTATGAACCCCCTTATCCTCCCAGCTATGGGTTAAATAGTACCACTACTGTTCTTCTAGAAAGATGGCTTTGGTATTAAACAACCTACAAAGGTTGATATGCCATTAAACAAAAACAAACAAACCAAAACCTAACAGCACGACTGGAGTTTGAACTCACTACGATTCCACAGTCCATCACTTTAACCATTACATCACGAGGACACCTCCTTAAAAGATAATAATCATTGTAGACTTATGAAATGTCTTCAGTAAAGTAAAGGTCAGAATAATAATGATGTTTTTATACTGCCATGGAATTTCAAAATTGTGAATAATTGAATACTGAGATGTATTTAAAGTATACAAAATCATAAAACTATTCTTTGTAATTTTAATCTACTTTAATTAACTTTGCCGACTCAATCCCTAATATATATAATACATAGATTTAAGTTGACAAAATCATGTAAAATTATTCTATATAATTTTAGTCGAGGTAGATAGTTTACCTTAATCCTTGCTACATATATAGACCCAGTTCCCTTTTCAAATTATCTCTTTAGTCAATTTAGAACTAAATAGTTACAAGACTCTTTATTTAAATGAGTTAGATTCCATAAATCTTTTATATCTATACCTTCTTTTTAATGTTTTCAGTTAATTCTTCTAATCATAATTCTTCCTAAATAACAAATAGCAACAAAAGTCTATTAAATTTCTTATGAAGTTTCTAAAAATTGTTAAAATCTATAGTAAATATGTCATGCTTTAGAATAAATTTCGAACACTGATTACATTCCGTAGATTTGAAACCGAATGCTAGTAAGGGCAATTGAAAGCAAAGACTTGTCCGCTTCATTCAAAAACTGAATATAATTTAGAAGATACAACATTACATATTAACATTGCCTGGATGATAGTTCAAAAGCCCAAAAGTTCTAAGCCTCACCAAGATTTTAGATTTGTTGCACAATTCTGACCTTTCTATATGTCCCATCAACACAGAAATTAAGACATAAAACTAGAAAAACTTATTCAGATTCCAAAGAAGTGCTAGTTTGTTGCCACAGCAAAAATGTTTAGCAAAAGATCTTCTTTCTGAGTGAGGCTTCGAATTTTCTATCTATCTATCTATCTATCTATGCATACGATGTGCCTTCAATAGGTATCCAGACTTTTTTGTACAAGCCTTTAAAATTGTCGTAGACACTTGAAAATTCCCTATGTTATTGCTATACATCTTATGAGATGACTGACCAATTTTTTATGATTTCAGGTTCAAATGAACAGCTACAGCAGCAATTGGAATACACCCTACTAAAACCAGATTGTCAAAGCAGGTGAATTTCAAAAATGCAATCCGGACGTGAGGACACATTAGAAGAGTTGATTGGCCAAAAGGTTAGGCTTTGGGTTACTATGTTGAGGTTTTCAGGGAGTTCAGAAAGAGATTCCGTCAGAAGAGGCTAGCACTCTTCAATTCGGGTCAGTGGCATTTCTACCAGGACAATGCACAAGTCCACAACTCCTTCCTTGTCACAGACTATTTGACCAAGATGGGCATCAAAACAGTTCCTCACTATCCCTATAGTCCAGACCTTGCTCCCTGTGACTTTTGGTTATTCCCTAAGCTTAGAGGCTGTCGTTATGAGAGAATTGAGGAGATGAAAGAGGCTGTAGTGAAGGTCATTGACATGCTCACACAAGAGGACTTCCATGGGGCCTTCCAGAAGTTGTTGGAACGGTACAAGTGCATTGCAGCTGGAGGAGATTACTTCGAAGGGGACTAGAGTTTCATGTGTGTACTGTCAATAAAAGTGGCCATCTGAAAAAAGTCTGGAAACTTATTTAATGATCCTCATACATATCTATTGCATTTACATCTATGTTCATTGCAAAAGAGTTGTAATGCATTTCAGAATCTGTCATGCAATTCAAAAGCACAAATAATTGGATACTGAAATGTATTTAAAGGAGTCTCCCCCCCCATATGATGTAGTGGTAATCGTGCTTGAAACACTACATTGTAGTAAGTAGGTTTGAGCTTCAGTTACACTATCAAAAATACACTTTTGTACAAACATCTTTGGAAAAAATATGAACCCCCAAATACCTCCCACTATGAGAGCACAACTGTTCTTCTATAAGGAAGGTTTTGGCGTTAAATTACACATGAAGGTTGATATGCCATTAAACAATATATAAAATTATTCTATACAATATGAGTCAGAGTTGGCACTGTTATATATAATACATAAAGTTTAAAAATCATAAAATTATTCTATGTAATATTAGTCAGGGTAAGCACTGTTTACCTTGCCTACCCAATCCCTTATATATATATATATATATATATATTACATACATTCCAGTTTACAAAATCATATAAAATTATTCTATGTAATATTAGTCAGGGTAAGCACTTTGCTTTGCTTACCCAATCCCTTTTATATATATATATATATATATATATATATATACACACATGTACTTGTGTATTCATGAGTGTGGGAAATACTCATAATGACGTTCATATGTAAAATGTAAGCATAGAAATAATGAAAAGGATTATCATGTAAGGCAAATAATGTGAACAAAAAAAGAAAAGACCATGTGTGAAAATACAAATGCAATGAAGAATTAAAAGACAATTTTTTTTTTTCAATTTACTATTCTCAGCTATCTATTGCCGACTATTTTTAGTAGTGTCTTTCGAAGTAGTGCTACAAAAATAGGTGTGTCTGATTTGGTGCCAAGATGCACAGGGCAGACGTATGAACATCAAGTGCACGCATGTACGCATACACAGAGTCAAGTGTTGTCAAATTACAAAGACCAAGTAGTCTGCCACGTATTCACACCATTCTGTAATATTTCAGTAATAAGCTTTTTCAAGAAATTTTGCTCTGCCAGAATTAAAGGATGATAGCCACAGACGGACAGAAGCAAATCTGGCACATTAGCCAATAAATGACAGCTGGGTCTGGTGCCAGTTGGTCGAATGGTATACTGAACACTTTATTTTTAGTTATTCTTATTTTTTATATGAAGCTTTTTCTATCAAGCAACGAAGATTTTTAAAAAATTAAAGAAAATACAAGTCAAAAGGAATAATAAAAAAATTTCCTTTTATAGCAATCCACACAAGTCATTATTTTTCTGATAGTGATAAACTATACATATCAAATGATTTATCGGATCTTCCACCAGACCATATTTGACACAACATCATTTTAGTGTGTGTGGGTAGGGGGCCAAGTACAAATTAAGATTCATGTGTGACCATCACAAAAAATATTTCATTCCCTTGGCATTCCCCTTTAGGGACACCTAGGGTGCCAAGTGATAAATCTAGCTCATTTATGCTGGTAGTGCCAGGTGGGAAAAGGCCCCCCTGGGATCAGGCAATCAACTCAATAACACCCACCAAGCATGAACATTGCTGAATTGAGCGAGTCAGCATACTGTTGTTTTGAGCAATAACAATGACTGACAAGCCAATTATGTTGCCTTTGTAAATAAACCAATCGGTATTTGTGGTACTCCAGAATGTTCCATTATTGCACCTAGGAGATTTTATTCCTTGATCCTTGATTGACTGCTGGTCTCAGTGTGGATATGGCGCAAGATAAATATCCACCCTTCTGCATTATGCCCCCAGTGACTGTACCAAGTTATGGCTTGTTCTCTTATCTGCTAACTGGATGCCTGTTGAATCCCACTGCCATGGTGAGGACCTTGTGGCTATATCAGGGGGCTAACTTCTACACACAATCCCTCCGTGCAAGCAAAGTTCTATGAAGAGTGTGCTGTTCTTTAAGTCCTGGCTTGTTTTGTGGGAATAACCTGGAAAGAGCTTGAGGAATTTTTGAAATTTTTGTGAAGGCATTTTTAAGTTGAGTTAAGGAAGTTTCGCAGTTGGTGGTTTTGTATGACTAGCTGGTAATACTGTTTTTTGTTAATATAGTGAGTATCTCACCCATAGTCCTGATACCCAGCTCCTTAAGCATTGCACAGACCAGCATATGTAAGCTGTCTCTTGTAATCTTGCTAGAAAATGTCTGCACATGTCTTGGCAGAGGCAACAGATATGCCCACCTCGATAAAGATGCTCTACCAGCCAGCCAGCCAGCCAAGTCAGATCCTGCTCGCACCATCATATTGAATTGAGTGAGTCAGATTATTGTTGCGTTGATCAGCAACAATGACAGACTAACCAATTATGTCACCTTTGTGCATGAAGCAATCAGTATTTATGGTATTCTGGAATGTTCCATTATTGCACCTGGGTGATCTTATAGCTCGAGCTTTGACTGGCTGATGGTTTCAGTGTGGATATGGCATTAGATAAATATCCACCATTCTGAATTATTCTCCCTGTGACTGTTCTGAGTTATGGCTTGTTCCTTTCTCTACTAACTGAATGCTTGTTGAATCCCACTGCCATGGTGAGGACCTTATTGTTTTGATATATGGCACTGACTCAGCACTGAGAGGGAGCTAGTATTGATGAATAGAAGAATTGTAGTTCCTAAATCCCAAAGAAGGAAAGTACTATACTGTTTGCATTCAGCTCACCAAGGCGTAGAGGGCATGAAAGCTTGTGCTAATGATTCACTTTACTGACCTGGCATGAACATGTCCATTTGCAACTTTAGAGCAAGTTGCTCAACTTGTGCAACTATTACCTCAAGCCAGCCATGGGAACCTATCACCATGACTACAGCCCCAGAATGGCCATTCCAACAAATAGTGATGGACATATTCCATGTCAGTCACATTACATACCTTGCTTGTGCAAACAGACTAACTGGCTGGCTCTTCTTGTAACACCTAAAATCAGGTTAGACCACCACATCCAAATTGATGTCCATCTGTCGGCAGTGGTTCCAAACATATGGCATCCCAGGTGAACTCAGCACAGATAGTGGCCCACCTTTTACCTCCAGTATATTCCAAGAATTCCTTCAGACATGGTGTGTGAAGCATAGACTATCTTCAGTTGCATACCTCCAATCCAATGGCTGGGTAGAACATGTGGTAAAAACCACCAAGAGGATAGTGAACAGAAACAGAGCCCCCCCCCCAGGCCTCCTTTGACAATGACCCTGTTACCAAGGTCATCCTACAGTACCAAAACACCCTAATCCAAGGTATTGGCCAATCACTGGTGCAACTTCTACATCATGGTTGACTCCATGATTCCATCCCCTCACAACCAATCCTCTACAAGCCTCACCCAGCTTGGCAGTCCCAGTCTAGGGTCCAGCTGGCAGACAAAATATAAGACAGACCATACTAAACAGGCCGGTATATATTTACGCTGATATAGTTACTCCTGGGCTATCAACCAATCGGTATCCAGGGAATGAACTCAACTAAGTGCACATAATGGAATGCCTTGGTGGCCATAAAAACTTTTTCCCTTCTTCAGAGTTCTCTAGAGTACACTTTGGCACATAATGCAACAAAGTGCTGACTCACTGATATGACAGAATTTCAATAGCGGTGACAAAAAATGAAACAATTAAACACATAATAAACATATGTAGCAAACTAGTACTAAAGGAGTATAAGACTAAACCTGATTGGGTGGGGAAGATGATCTACTAGGAACTGTGCAAAAAATTGAAATTTAACCATACAACCAAATGGTATATACACAAAACAAAATTTGCCCTAGAGAAGAAAGAGAACTTGCCATATAGTGAAATTTTACAGTCACAGTGGATCATAGAGGCAAAATAAAAATAAAAAGGAAAAACAGAGAGATTATCTAGACCTCACCAGAGAACTAAGAAAGCTTTAGAACATAGTGCATTTGGAATGGTACCCAAAGGCTTGGAAAGAGGACTGGAAGAGTTGGAAATTGGAGGACAAATCGTGACCATCCAGACTAAAGCATTGTTGAGATTAGCCAGAATACCAAGATGCCAGTGAAAGACCATCACCAAATGCTAGTGTGAAAAACTTGCAAAGTGTATAATAATAATTATTATAAGGAACATTTCATATAATGGATTTTATTGTGCCAGCAGACCACAGTGTGAAGATGAGGAAAGCCCTTGCAAGAGAGCTGAAAAAGCTCTGGAACATGCAAACAACAGAGAAATCAAGCACAGTTGAAGCCCTTTGAACAATCCCTTAAAAAAATGGAAAAGAACTGGAGGTTAGAAGGATTGAAACCACCCAGATTACAGCACTACGACAATCAGCAAGGATACTTAGAAGAGTCCAGGAGACCAGAGGAGACTTGTTGTCACTTAGAATTCAGTGAGAGATCACCTGTTAAATTTTGGCATGAAAAACTCACAAGGATTATAATAATAATCATCATCATCATGTTGTGCAGCCAGTATGGATATCCCTGACCCTCTCTCTCCACTTCTCCTTATCGTTCATCGTCTTTGGCAGGTCTTCAGGGTTACATCCCGTATCCTCACACAACTCCTGTATATATGTTCGAGCTGGTCATCCTGCTTTTGCTTGGCCATAGGAGTACATCACTTATGAGCTCGTCCCTGCTTCTCCAGCAGGGTCCTGCATGTCTGGTTTGTTTAAGTTGGATAGTTTTCGTGATGGGAGGCAGGTGGCTGTATAGTTGGTGCCTTTGCTGTATGGATGCACTACTTGGACGCTAACAAAACAGCTGGAGAAGAAGCTGGACGGCAATTACACGAGAATGTTGCGAGCAATATTGAACGAGTCCTGGCGGCAACACCCCCATAATAATAATAATAATAATGAACAATTTTTATGTATACAGAGTTAAGATGTTTCACAAGGGAGCATACGTTTACCAGGTTCAAATGAGGAATTATGTCAATATTATAGAAGAGATACTCTCTCATTTTGGTTTGATTTCTTTGTTTTAATGGCATATCAACTCTTTGTAGGTTATTTAATGCCAAAGCTATTCTTCTAGAAGAACAGCAGTGGTACTATTTACCAACCCCTCCGCTCGGGCAGGATATGACACAAGGTCAATTTTTAAGTGGAGTTTAACAGGTTTGAATTCAGAGTTTTCCTTCTCCTAGACTAGTTGCCTAACCAAGGTTGAAGAACCTAGTCTGTCCTACTATTTACCCATAGTTGGAGGGAGAATAATTGGATTCATACCTTTCCCAAGGGTATTAGTGCTATGTGAAATGCAATCAGTCTCGTCCAGGATTTGAACTCGTGTCGCCGTGTTCATTTCCTATGGCGATAACGACTACACCACGGGCACCTCCAGAAGAACAGCAGTGGTACTATTTAACCCATAGCTGGGAGGATAAGGGGGTTCATACTTTTCCCAAGGGTATTTGTCCGAAAGGGAACGTAATAGCGCAACTGGAGTACGAACTCGCTTACTACGATCCCGCAGTCCATCGCTTTAACCATTACACCACGAGGACACCCCCCTTTCTCATTTTGGTGAATGGTACTAATAATGACAATGTTATTAGTAAAATTCCTTTTTTAATTCTTATATTGTTTAGTCATAGCACAGAAAGATATTCAAAGCATTTACTTCTTGTTTGGTAATTAATGAAATTAAAATTACCCACTTGGTATTAGAATATTTTGATGCAGTCAACTGCTACAGGAAGAACCATTATTTTCACTGCATTTATCACTGTAGAAGTCACAGCTCTAACGTGCAGAATAGACAACTAGAATAACAACACTTACCGGCTCAGCGGCCCCAGTAAGCGTCCAGCTGGTAGACAAAAATAAAACGGGTGGTAACTCAATACTGAGCCTGTAACATTACTGAAGCAAGCCTGTAAGTGTTGTTATTCTTGTTGTTTATTTTGCATGTTAGACCAGTGACTTCTACAATCACCATCAATAGAAAACCTTACTCCTAGGTCCACGCCCTCAAAATGAAATATCAAAATGGTGGTGAAAGTATGAGCCAAACCAAATGGTACTACTATTTACAAATTGTCTCATTTCTAATTCTTTGCTATATCTCATCAACCATTCCATTCACGGTAGAAAGGAATTTTTCAAATCTTGTCAGCCACTTCCAAATAGTCATTTACCCAACCCATCCACCTCAAGCAGGATGTGACATAAGGTCAATTTTTTCAAGAGAAGTACCAATAATTTTAATTCTGAGTTTTCCTTCTCTTAGTCTGGTTTCCTAAGTACAGATAAAGAACACAATCTACCTGACTATCTATTTATAGCTGGAGGGGAAAACAGATGGATTCATGTCTTTCTTAAGGGCATTAGCACAAAGTGAAACTATACCAGCCTAGTTCAAGAATTAATATCACTGATTCCATTTCATAATACTAAGTATTGATATCTTTAAAAGATCTATTTTGAAATAAAATCAAAATCAAAGTATAAGATTGTATTTCTAAACATTTGTGATTCTTTGAATTTTTCATCGTTTAATCTCAAACTTTCACCAGAGAAAAATAAAAGACGAGAATTTCAAAGAAATAATAAAATCAGTAAGGATTACAAAACAGTCTGGCTGCCTAACCAAGGCTAAATTACTCTGCCCTATCATTCACCCACAGTATAGTGGATTCATGCCTTTTCAAGAATATTAATATGAAGTGAAATGTCCTTATCTAAAGTTTGAATACAGGTCATTGATTCTATTTCCTTACTCTAAGTGTACTTTCAAGTTTTCAATGTATTTGTCCAAGAGATGAGACGATGTCTTTGTTTTCAGGTATCCATAGTTTGAATGGTGGCATAAGCAGTTTAAAGTACAAAAGAATAAAAAGAAACCAATGAAACAAAGTGGATTCAGCTTCAGAACAATTGCATATAAAATGGTGACAGGTAACAAGAAAAGTCTTCTTCTAAATCAGTCTCCTTCCCCATGAATTAGAAATGATCTCTGAATTATACAGTAATGTCTATCCATGTAAACTAAAACTGTTTCCCCACCCCACTCAAAAAAAAAAAAAGAAAAAAAAAGGAAAAAATCAATTATTCTATTGAAGCACATAAATGTCTCCCATTCCATTGACTTCCTGAGTGAATTCAACTGATGCAATTATATGAAATATCATTTTTTGATATATTTTGTAAGATTCATGGTAGATTTATGAAATGTCTTTAGTAAAAAAAAAAAAAAAAAAAACTTTCTACAGCGTTATGACATTTTTTAAACTCTGCCATACAATTCATAATTGTGAAGAACTGATTTGAATATATTGAAATGAATTTAAAATTTACAAAATCATATGCAACCATTCAATGCAGAAAGGTAAAGTGAAATATAAATCATTAATAAAAGAATGATGTACACATGAATATATAAACAAGAAAATAAGTAAATATATAAACAAACATTGTTAAAACTAAATTCTGCTTTATTCTATCATATTATAAAGTAAAGTAAAGTTGGCGACCATAGTCGAGGTTGACCCGAAGGCTCCCTTTTCAACAGCTACTACACCGAGGTGTAGGGGAGGGCACGACTCCTTTCCCTGGATTGCTCCACTTTAGCCATGATACATACCTTATATTGCTGAGAGTTAAGCAAGGAGGTATCGAATACCATTTTTAAAGTCTTTGGTATGACGCAAACTGTGATTGAACCCAGGTCTCCCGGACCATTGGCGAACACTCTATCCACTGGACCAATGAGCCGGTTGGCAAAGTTGGTGACCGTAATCAAGGGCGACCAGAAGGCTCCCTTTTCAATAGCTGCTACACTGAGGTGTAGGGGAGGGCGCTACTCCTTTCCCTGGATTGCTCCCCTTTACCCTTGATACATATCTTATATTGCTGAGTGTTAGTCAAAGAGGTATCAAGTACCATTTCAAAAGTCTTTGAATATTTGAACATGAGTTTTGCTCAATCATTTTTTTTTTAGCAATGTTACTTTGGATTACAATATTCTGAAGTTTGCCAATGGCCCAAGAGACCAGGGTTCAATCCCAAGTCGAGCCATACCAAAAACTCAAAAAATAGTACTTGGTATCCCCTTGTTTAACACTCTGCATTATAGGGTATGGATCAAGAATAAGAGGAGCAATCCAGGAAAAGGAGTAGCGCCCTCCTGTACACCTTGATGTAGTAGCTGTTGAAAAGGGAGTCTTTGGGTTGCTCTTGACAATGGTCAGCCAATGATGTTACGCACTTTATTATTACAATTATTTTTTAAGATTAGTTTTACTCCATCTTATCATAACAGTCTGGGTTTATACACTTTTCAATATTATTATTCTTACTTCATACTGTTGCTGTTCCTTTTATTTCAATATCTGGGGTTGATAATCCTGTCAGTCATGAGAGAAAACAATGTGAAATAAGGAATATAAAGAAGTAGTTCTTGACACTAGAATTCATATCATCCGCAGAATCTGTTTTTATTTTTGGATTTGAAACTTTGCTTTCATCATTGAAGATGATTGATTGATTGATTTTAATGGCATGTCAACCAGTCTAGGGTTATTTTATGTCTAAAGGTGAGGGAATTACATTCATTGGATTTTCATATTTATATTTTTGATATCATGACCTACTTACATGATAATGAACTCTTCCTCCTTTATAAATACTAACCCTATTTTACTCTCACTGAGACTTTCTCCCAGCAGTCAAACCTGACAGTTCGGATGGACACTTCTATCTGCTGTAAGTTGGTGACCGTAGTTAAGGGCTACCCAAAAGCTCCCTTTTCAATAGCAACTACACCAAAGTGTAGGGGAGGGTGCTACTCCTTTTCCTGGATTGCACCATTTTACCCTTAAAAGTACCTTATAATGCTGAGTGTTAAGCAAGGAGGTATCAAGTACCATTTTTTGAATCTTTTGTATGACTCAACCCAAGATTGAACTCCAGTCTCCACCCACTGGTGAACACTCTACCATTAGGCCAATGGGCTGGTTCTATCTGCTGTAGTAACACTCTTATTTTATATATATATATATATATATATATATATATATATATATATATATATATATGTTCTGTTTATTCAATACAGTTGTTCAACCTACTTTCTCTTCTTCCATGTCTTCTTTCTGGTCCCAAACAGGCCACAACAATTTTTGTGTAGTTATTCAACAGGTTTTTTAACATAGTCCTATTGAATGCAAATGATTTTTAAACAGATCAGTATGACCCATAAATGAGACCCTAAGGGGTAATACCACTCCTGGTCAGAGTAGACATGGAAGTAATAGCAACGAAGATGTACTCCTTACTCCCTAGATATCCAGAACTGAAGCCTCACCATCAGATTTAGTTTAGTATCATAACCAAAAATACCTCTTTTTTGGGGGGGGGGGTCTAAATCCTGTACAGGATATAAAGTCAGCATATTCTAAGTCCAACTCACAGGGTGGAATGGTTGAAGAGTTTATTAGTCGAAGATGTTATGATAAAAAGCAATAATAATACTAATAATAATAATAATAATATTGAATCTCTTCTGATAGCAGCAAAAAACAACGCCATAAGGACCAACTAGGTCAAAACAAGAATAGACAAGACACAACAAAATAGCAGATGTAGATTATGTGGTGATAGAGATGAAAGGGTAAATCACATAATAAGCAAATGCAGTTAATTAGTGCAAAAAAGAGTATAGGACTAAACAAGATTGGTTGAGGAAGGTGATCCACTGGGAACTGTGCAAGAAGTTTAAATTGGACCATACAAACAAATGGTATATGTACAACCCAGAATCTGTCCTAGAAAATGAGACACACAAAATTCTTTGGGATTTTGAGATACAAACAGATCATCTAATCTCAGCCAGACAACCAGACCTAGTGACAACAAAAAAAAAGAGAACCTACTGAATAGCTGACTATGCCATTCCAGCAGACCACAGGGTAAAACTGAAGGAAAGTGAAAAAAAAAGATAAATACTTAGACCTTACTAGAAAACTGAAAAAACTATGGAATATGAAAGGGACGGTGTCACACTGATCTGCAGGAACAGCAAAATTCATGAGATGACAAGTTCTTTTCTTGTTAATTAAAGATAAGTCTGGTATTCTGGATGAGATGTGGCGATCTGTTTGTATCTCAAAGTCCCAGAGTTTCATAGGTTTCATTTTCTAGGAAAGATTCTGTTTTGTGTATATATCATTTATCAGCATGGTCAGACTTTAATTTCTTGCACAATTCCAAGTGGATCACCTTTCCCACCCCATCATGCGTACTCTTGTATCCCATTTGTACCAGTTTGCAGCATTTGTTTACCATGTAATAGACTGTTTTATCTCTATCCCCACAGAGCCAACACTTCTGTGTATAAACAATTTTTGTTTTGACATGATTGGTTCTTATGGTATTATTTTGAGCAGTTATTTATTATCATTATTATGATTAACAAAAACATCGACAGTAGCAGCACCCGTGAGAACAATCTCTATGAATCTAGAGAAGAGACAGATGGAACTAAAGCGTTGAGACTATTTGAGTTACTGTAATGTTGAGACCAGCAGGACAGCTGAGGAAATTTCATTCAGACTTCAGCAAAGGCCACCAGTTACTCTGAAGTATGAAAAACCAGTAAAGAGATTATTATTATTATTATTCACTCATTAGAGCTTTTCACATCAGCATTAGCTGATGGTTTTTCACTAGCGTCTGAGTGACAGCAAGTCTCCTCAAGTCTCCAGGACTCTTCTTAGTATTCTGGCCATTTTCAATAATGCTGTCGTTTGGATGGTCTCTACTCGTTCGCCAACTTCCAAGTCCTCTAGTCCCTTTAGTAATTCTTTAGTTACTGTTCCAAACGCACCAATTACAATTGGTATAATTGTCACCTTCATGTTCCATAGTTTTTTCAATTCCCTAGCAAGGTCGAGGTACTTATCCTTCTTTTCACATTCTTTCAGTTTTATTCTGTGGTCAGCCGGGACAGCAAAGTTGACTATTTTGCAAGTTCTCATTTTTTTGTTGATTATTATTAAGTCTGGTCTTCTGGCCAGGATTAGGTGATCCATTTGTATGTTAAAGTCCCATAGGAGTTTATGCGTGGGATTTTCTAGGACAGGTGCTGGGTCGTACATATACCATTTATTATTATTATTATTATTATTTTTATTATAAAAGTAATGTTTGCAAGTAAAAAATTGCAATAAATTTCTAATAGTTCTAGAGTTTTGTGTAAAACAAAAATGTAATTATACATATTGTCTAAAACACTGAAAATCAATTAAATAACATTGGATATTTGAAGCATTATATAATGGCATTTGTTATGTTTATGTGAGAGATTGTTAATCGAAATTTGTTTTGCTGTATTTTGTTAAGTTAAATTAAATTTATAAACTGTCTCTTTGGATATTTGAATCCTCATAATTTGTAGGGCATGTTTTTATTATAATTTCCGCTAGAAACTACCAAAAAAAAAAAAGAAGAATTCTTTGTCTTTATTTTGACAAAATATAAAGAATGATGCAACCGATACTCATTATTAACACTAAATTTGTTTTTTTGTTTTGCTTTGTTGGCATGTAGCCAATTCATGCAAAATGTCTTTTTGTTTTATCAAACTAAAATCAAGAGGCCAAATCAAAGTACAAAAAAAAAAAAAAAAAATAGTACCAAGAAGGTTTTTATTTTTTTTCTTTA
>OY757911.1:112628327-112633327 GCA_963585895.1 Sepioteuthis lessoniana
GCAAAAGAAATTAATGATGTGGAAGTTCCAGACATTTCAGAGAAGGTGACACCAGTATTGAGGATAAACTCAGGTCAGAGAGACCTTCTACCATGGAAGATGGGAGCATGCTTGAAATGATTGCACAAACACTTGGACATTGTCAGCAGAATTTGGTCCTTCGAAAAGCATCATCAATTAACACGTCCATAAATAAATAAAGCTAAAAATAAATAAATAGATTAAATTAATTTTTTTCCTGGACAGGAAGACCTTCATATGATCTTAGAGTCTCAAGACAAGATAACTTGTCTCAGTAAGTCTTCGGTTTAGTGTCACAGACGAGATTACGCATCAAAGTTATTTTTGATTTAGTGCCACGAATGAAAACTAATTTTACAAAAGTAGGTTAATCTTTCCCAAGGTTTGGTTTCATTGGGTTTTATGGCATATCAACCAGTGTAGGTTATCTAATGCCAAATCCTGTTTATAAATATATATTAAATATATATGATTTGTAAACACATTTTCTTGATATCATTGTTAAATGAGGCTGAGCACTTTTTTGCACAGCTAAATGATTACAAGTATTGCTATGTAAGTAAAGTCGGCGACTTTAGTCGAGGGTGACCTGAAGGCTCCCTTTCCAATAGCTACTACACTGAGATGTAGGGGAGGGCACAACTCCATTTCCTGGATTGCTCCACTTTACTCTTGATACATACCTTATATTGCTGAGTGTTAAGCAAGGAGGTATCAAGTACTATTTTTAAAGTCTTTGGTATGACATGACCTAGGACTGAACCCAGGTCTCCCAGACCATTGGTGAACACTCTACCCAATAGGTCAATGAGCCAGTTATGTAACAGTAACAATTAAGCATAAGTCATTTATTAGCACACATTTAAATTGAAACATAAGATATGTAAGAGATTAGTTTGTTGGTAGTTTCATTTCTAAATGGATTAAAACTAATTTTCTGCACATGAGTACAGCTATTGTTTCTGCACAGTTAAATGGTTTCAATTATTGCTATCTAACACTTATAATTCTATTCAATATTAATCATTTGTTTGCACACAGTTAAATGGTTGCAAGCATTGTTATGTATCACTAACAATTCAATTAAACAGCAGTCATTTGTTAACTCACAGTTCAATAATCAAACAGTTCTATTTCTAACAATTCAATTTAGCATAACTCAATTGTTTGCACTCAAACAGTTCTATTTGACCCATAGATAGAACTCAGGTGCTACCACCAGAGTGGACCTGGAAGTGATGGCAAGGAAGGGGTACTCCGCATTTCATAAAGCTCCAACGTTACTGGATTGTTTAGTGTCATATCCAGGACACTCATTAGGGGAGATGAAGTCGGTGTATTCTACAGCCCCACCAGCCAACGGTGCTAACTCATTCTCCAGACAAAGGAAATTTGTATATTCACTTTGATAATTTCACAAGTGAATGCTTAAACAATTTTGTGCCTTATAGATATATGTACATCTAGAGGTTTTAATAATTTATTTAAGTATAAAATATTTTAATACATTTATGTAGATATGTGGGGGTCCATAGGAGTCCCCCCCGCCACATATGAACGCGCTAAAGCAGGACGACCAGCTAGAACATACATACAGCAGCTATGTGAGGATACAGGATGTAGCCCAGAAGACCTGCCAGAGGCAATGAATGATAGGGAAAAGTGGCAAGAGAGAGTCAGGGATATCTATGCTAGCGGCATGACATGATGATGATATAGATATCATATTTATAAGATATTTTGTTGTCTACATTAAGTTATCATTAACTAAGTTGAGCTTAGTTTGATACAAGGGCAGAAGTACATGGTACCCTGTAAGAATAAAGCTCACTAATAATGGCCAGCAAGCTCAGCTTTCTAAACATTATACCAAAAGGGTGTAATGGTTAGTAAGTTGAACTTGCAGACCATTGTTAGAGAGTTTGAATCACACTGATGAGGAGTTGTCCCCATTGCATAATGACTAATATGCTCGACTGCAACATTGTTTTTTTGCACACAGATATATGATATTAAGTATTACTATCTAATACAAATAATTTGCACTCAGTCATATCATTTCAAGTTTTCCTATCTAATTATAAGTAATTTTTTTCTATTTAATAACAGTCATTTGTTTACACACAGTAATATGGTTTGAAGTAATTAATAATGATAATTTTTAGCTTCAAGTAACTAATACAAATAATCTATGATTATATGATAACAAATAATCCTATTAAACATGAATAATTCTTAAACAGATCTATCTGACTTATAGATGAGACCCTAACAGATACTACTACTCTTGGGTCAGAGTGGATCTGGGAGTAATGACAGTGAAAGAGTACTACAAGCACTCCAGAACCAGAACCATTAGATACAGTTTGATGTCATATATCAGGATATTCTTTTTTGTTGGGGCGAAGAGGATCTTACCCACTCACTGCAGAGGATACAGTTGTTGTATTCTAAGCTTTGCTGAAAGGTTGGCTGGTAGAGTATGTGTATATCCAAACTTCCATCGAGAGAGAAAAATCTATATTTTAATAAGATGGTTTGGTTTGGTTTTATGTGGA
The DNA here is from genome assembly GCA_963585895.1 of Sepioteuthis lessoniana. Lineage (NCBI taxonomy): Eukaryota > Metazoa > Mollusca > Cephalopoda > Myopsida > Loliginidae > Sepioteuthis > Sepioteuthis lessoniana. Next base: position 112,630,907 of record OY757911.1, read on the forward strand.
GTACCACTTCATTACCATTACTCCCAGGTCCACTCAGGCAAGGAGTGGTAGCACCAGATAGGGTCCTATCAATGGGTCAAAAAGAACTGTTTAAAATTTAAACTGAAAACAAATGACTTATGATAAATTGAATTGTTTGAAATAAAATGAAAATGTATGTAAACAAAGGACTGATGTTTAATTGAATCATTAGTGATACATGGCAATATTTGGAACCATCTAATTTGATTGATTTATGCTTAATTGAATTGTTAGAAAAAGAACTGTTTAATCATTTAAATGTATGCATCTACAAAACATGTAAACATGATATATTTGATATACATGTAAAAACAGGATTTGGCATTAAATAACCAACAATGATTGATATGGAATAAAAACTAACCAAATGAAACCAAAATATGCAACAGAGACTTTCACTTTTTATCAATATGGGCATTATAAGATTAAAATATTCTTGGGAGTGAACAGGTAAGTGTGTATATATACATATATATAGTCATCCACAGACAGATCTATTTTGTTCTATCAGAACTCTTCAGTGTGGCTAGACATACTAGCTTCCCGTAGCTGGGATCGAAACCTGATTGACTCAAACGCCAATCCAAGTCTCTACCCCTCAACCACGAGGAACCAGTAGCAGCGAAGTAAATTTAAAATGGTTATGAATCACAATTACTATTGTGTACATACATCCGCTTAATGGCTACCAAGACCTCAATTCATATATGAAGAGACTTGCAATAAACGCTAATGGCAACGCGATTACTTCATTCGCTAGAGAACTCAACCCTACAGGGGTAGAGGAGTATATATTTCTATATGGTCATCCACACACACACACATATATATATATATATATATATATATATGGGAGATGCTCATGGTGCAATGGTTATCATTGTAGGAAATGGGGAGTATAGAATACTCATCCACTGAGTGGTGATACTTGGTAGGGTCCCAAATATAAGTCAATTAGAACTGCTTCATCATTTACTTTACTGGAAACCATTTAACAGTGTACAAACATAAGTCCTGGCCCCTCTAAAAATTGTTACCAACAAACTATTCATTTACAAATCATACATATTTAATAAGTATGTATAATCAGGATTTTGCATTAAATAACCTACAAAAGTTGATATGCCATAAAACACAGTCAACCAATTAACCAGTTATCTTCATTAGTCAATGTTGAATAAAATACAACTGAAGTGATAGATAACCATTTTTTTACATTATTTACATTTTTTCAGACTATTGTCCTCATCTTTGTCGCCATGTTTATCACAACATTTCGGCCGTTGTATGCTCCAGCCTTCTTCAGGTGGTTGGAATGTCGAACTTAACCCTTTATTTCGCTTACCGGGGTAGACTGTTCTAGTTCCACAAGCTATGTTTAATGGATGTCAGTTGTCAGTTATCTCCTATTAATTTCCCCTCTGAAAGTTCTCCACTGCCTTCACTGGGTATTGAACTCACACTCTTTGGGCATGTCACTGGATCTAACCAACGCCTTTATCCACTGCACCATGTGTCCTTCAGGACACATTTCTTACAATCATTTTGTCTGAGATGAAACCTCAGCAATAGTTCTCACATGATGAACCAAACGAGCTGCTATTTGAGCCGAGAAAATGTCTGGTCGATTTGCAATCAATTCTAAATATAAAACCTGAGATAGAGAAAATCTCCATTGGTCAGTCAGGCTGAGTGATTCTTAAGATGTGAAAAGCTTGATAAAATACTCTGCACATCAAACTAATTATGGTTGCTACAGGTTGGAAATTTTCGTACGTTAGGTTTTGGTCAAGCCAAATTTAACCTATAACAAATGCAGAAAAAGAAAGAGCAAAAATAAATATAAAATATATCTATTTTGGCTGACTATCAGCTGGGACTGAGTTGACAAATCCTCTCCAGGTTTCACTATTAACATCACTGCTTTTATTTCACTAAGTGAATGCAACTTAATCTTCTCTGAAGCAGTCTATGTAAGTGATCTACTGATTTCATATGTTGGTTTTTCCTTTGGTTGGTTGCAATAACCCCGATTAGGAATCTTTTTTCCCCTGACAGTGAATGCAAGTTTTCTGTGTGCTTTCATCTTGATTATTTGCTTTATGATGGTAAAGAAACTAGAGTGCTGATTTGGTGATCCATGTTGGCAGTAGCTAGTTCTCCGGTCAGACTCAACCAAGCTAGAAAAGGGGTCAGTGGATACAGGTCAAATGAAAACCCAATCAAGAACAGTCACACCCTTGTTAAGTATCTAGTGATAGAAAAGCTAATATGTAAGTTACAAGAATGTTGTTATAAAAGTGACAGGAATAATACCTCATTTTCGAGGGTTTTTTCTTTGACCTTCATTTTCTGGTTTGATTTGAATTGGTTTTATAGCACATCTACCATTGTTGGTAA
>OY757911.1:112638327-112753327 GCA_963585895.1 Sepioteuthis lessoniana
CTTTCAGACAAATATCCTTGGGAAAGACATGAACCCCAGTATGATTAATTTTGGGAATCCAACTACCAATAAAAATTAATTCTCAGATTAAGAAGCCTCATCTCAAAAAGGATTCCCAAAAAAGACAATTACAAATTCGGTACGGACCCAACTATGGAAGACCAGATAAGAAGAACAAATAATTGGATTTATAAGACCAAAAAATCCAACCTTGACAGCCCAGAGTCAGAATCTCAACTCACTGACCCAACAAACGTGCGGCACATCCCATAGACCACAACTATCATCTTTCCAATTTTAGTTACTTTTTGTAAGAAGTGATAAACCAAGTATATTCTAAGACAAGAACAGTGTACATTGGAAACAAGGAAAATTGAAGACGGATGGTCCATGCTCTTGAAACTGAGTAAGTAAAACAGACAGTAAGTAAAACCAAGACAAAAGAAGGCAGGAGTTTGAATCTCACTAAGAGCTTGTCATTCTTGTTACTGGTGCAATCTTGTTATTCTTGTTACTAATACAAGCTGTTCCTAGCTGTTGTAGAACTGATGACCCCAGTGAGTGATAATACTAAAGAAAATTTAGTAAAAACAAAACTTCTGTTTGAATGAGACCTGTCATGAATTTTCTTCCAAAAAGTCCCAATCTCCACACCCAATGTCAATTGTGAGAAGAAGTTGCTCCTGCAGATGACAATTTTTCTAGAAAAATTAGCCCTTCCAAATTACTCTTAACTATCTACTTCTAAAATTATGTTTAAAACACTCTTTGAGGTCAAGGGAGTTTCATGCTAAGTTTCATAAAAATTTGCCTATTGACCACCAAGAAGTCTGTAGATTAATTAGTTTTTTCAGGATAATTTACCTCCCAAGAACTTTAGCTCATGCAAAATGCAATCCTTGCAGATGCCCATCTTATTTGCTTTTGGGATGAATTTTACTTTCCTGAACAATTCTAAGCTAAAATATTCTGAGCATAAACCCCAACCTCAACAAATAATATTAAAACATTCTTTTAGATGAAAAGAATTCACATGCCATGTTTAATAAAGATAGCCCCATACATAAGTCCATAAATAAACCAAGCAAATTATATATGTGTCTGTGTGGGTATATATATATATATATTGGAGGAGCCCACAGGGTAATGGAATCAGCAATTAGAGTTCAAATCCAGGATGAAGTTATTTCCATTTTGCATGGTGCTAATGCCCTAGAGAAACATATGAATCCAACGATTCTCCCTGCAGCTATTGGTAAATAGTAGGACAGACTGACTCTTTAACCTTGGTATGGCAACCTGTCTAGGAGAAAAGAAACTCAAACTAGTCAACTAATTGACCTAGTGTTGCCTCCTGCTTAAGCAGAGGAGTTGTGTAAATATTTATACATAAATAGAAAAATAGTCACCATAGAAAGTCTATCGTTTATATATGCAATGATATCAAATTTCAAGCTCAAAGTTTAATCTATTGTTTAATCTATAATTATATTGATAATTTCAGCAAGTCTAACAGGCTATGTACCAAGTTCTAAACTCATAGAGAACTTCAGACTTGTAGGCTTGTACCAGACAAGCCATAGTTTAGTAAACACCTTGGTTCCCTCAAATACCACATTGGCCCAGCGGTTAGAGTGTTCGCCAATGGCCCGGGAGTCATACCAAAGACTTTAAAAATGGTACTTGATACCACCTTGCTTAACACTCAGCATTATAAGGTACGGTTCAAGGGTAAAGTGGAGCAATCCTGAGAATGGAGTAGCGCCCTCCCCTACACCTTGGTGTAGTAGCTATCGAAAAGGGAGCCTTCGGGTCACCCTCGACTATGGTCGCTAACTACTTGATGTCACATGAATGACCCACATGTGTGACCCTGTACCAGACTTATTTAACTTTAGTAAATACCTATAAATAATCCCTGTCCAAACAGAAAAAGTTAGTCTTCCTTATTTCTTCTGTTCTTCCCCTCTTCTCTCTACTTCCTCAGTACTTTTTAAGATTTTGAAAGAAGAAGAAGAAGAAGAAAAAGATGATGAAACAGGCCACCTTCATTATTAAACTACCAAAACATTGCCAAGAAAGAAGCAAAGATGATGAAGAATATAAATAAGTAAAAAAAATCAGCAAAGAACCTCCTGAAATGAGAGAAGTCAGCAGTCTGTGGTATGCAAGGCTGTATTAAGAAGAAAAAAAATATCAAGATGCAGAAATCAGTAGAAGGTAGGTGGTGTCGGGTGAAGAGAATATGGAGGAGAGTGATTTTTGCCACGTGTTCACGTACAAAATATTCAGAAACGAGGAAAAGAAGAAAATAGCAAAGGATAAAGCAAATGAAAGAGAAAGAGAAAGAAAAAAGAAAGAGAAAAAGAAAAGCAAAAGAAAAAGCAATAAAAGAGACAAAAAAGAAAGGTAAGAATAGAGGAAAAGGATATACTAGGAAAAAACAAAGAAAAGAGATAAAGAAGGCTTGGTTTGGTTTCTTTGTTTAATGGCATATCAATCTTTGTAGGTTATTTAATGCCAAAGCCATTCTCCGAGAAGAACAGTAGTGGTACTATTTAACCCATAGCTGGGAGGATAAGATGGTTCATACCTTTCCTAAGGGTATTAGTCAGAAAGTGATTGTGACATATCAAGGTTTGGTTTGGTTTCTTTGTTTAATGGCATATCAATCTTTGTAGGTTATTTAATGCCAAAGCCATTCTCCGAGAAGAACAGTAGTGGTAATATTTAACTCATAGCTGGAAGGATAAGGGGTTCATACCTTTCACAAGGGTATTTGCCCAAAAGTGAACTTAATAGCACAACTGGAGTACGAACTCGCTTTCTACGATCCCGCAGTCAATTGCTTTAACCATTACACCACGAGGACACCCCAAAGTTGTTTGTTTTGTTTTGTTTAATGGCATATCAACCTTTGTAGGGTATTAAATGCCAAAGCCATTCTCCTACAAGAACAGTAGTGGTACTATTTAACCCATAGCTGGGAGGATAAGGGTGTTCATACCTTTCCCAAGGGTATTTGCCCGAAAGTGAACGTAATAGCGCGACTGGAGTACGAACTCGCTTTCTACGATTCCGCAGTCCATTGCTTTAACCATTACACCAAGAGGACACCCCCAGATAAAGAGAAGGAGAGGAGGAAAGAAGCAAAAGAAAATAAGATGAGCTAAAAAGAGAAAAAAGAGAAAAGGGAAGAGAGGAAAGAAAAGGAAGAAGAGGGGAGAGACATGAAAGGACTGAAAAGAAAAGGTGAGAAGATAAATGAGGAGAGGGGGAAAGAAGGAAGACAAGAGGAAAGGAAAAATGAGAGAAAAGAGAGGAAAGAAAACGGAGAGAAAAGGAGAAAAAAGAGAAGAAAGGAGAAGGAAGAAATGAGAAAAAAGAAGGAAGAGGAAAGAGAAGAAATGAGAAAAGATAGGATGGGAGAAAAAAAAGTAGAAGGGAGGTGAGAAAAAGAAAAGAAAAAAGAGAAAAGAAGAAGCAAAAGAGAGAAAAATAAGAAATGAGTAGAAAAGGAAGAAAGGAGAGAAAAGAAAAGAAAAAGAGAGAAAGGATAGGAAAGGAAGAGGAGGAATGAAAAGAAAGAAAAGGAAGAAAAAGAAAACAGGAGAGGTAAGAAAAAAGAAAATCAACAAAAAGAGAGAGAGGGAGAGAAGGAAAAAGAAGAAAGTAAAAAGAAGAAAAGAGAGAAAAATAAAGGAAAGATAAAAAAAAAGAGAAGGCAAGAAAAAGAGATAATAGAATAAAAGGATAGAGAGAAAAAGGAAGGAAAGATTGAAAAAAAGAGAGACAACAAGAAAAAGAGAGAACAAAATAAAAGGTTAGAGAGAAAAAGGAAGGAAAGATTCAATAAAAGAGAGAAGGCAAAAAAAAAAAGAAAACGAAAAAGAGGGAATGAGAGAAAAATACAGAAAGAAAAGGAAGGAATAGGAAAAAATGAAAAAAAAAGAGAAAGCAAGAAAAAAGGAAAACGAAAAAGAAGAAATGAGAGAAAAATAAAGGAAAGATAAAAAAGAGAGAAGGCAAGAAAAAGAGAGAAGGCAAGAAAAAGAGAGAACAAAATAAAAGGATAGAGAGAAAAGGGAAGGAAAGATTGAAAAAAAAAGAGAGAAGGCAAGAAAAAAAGGAAAACGAAAAAGAGGGCATGAGAAGGAAGGAATAGGAAAAAATGATAAAAAGAGAAAGCAATAAAAAAAGAAAGTAAGAAAAAGAAGGAATGAGAGGGAAGGAATAGGAAAAAAATAAAAAAAGAGAAAACAAGAAAAAAAAAGTAAGCAAGAAAAAGAGGGAATGAGAAGGAAGGAATAGAAAAAAAATTTAAAAAAAAAGGAAAGGCAAGAAAAATAGGGAAAAGAATAAAAAGAAATAGTGGAAAAAGCCACCCAAGTAAAAAGATAATGAAGAGAAAGAAAACGAAACACACACACACACACACACTCTCTCTCTCTCTCTCTCTCTCTCTCTCTCTCTCTCTCTGATTTCCACTTGCAATAAACTTTTATGAAGAACAATCAAATGGAATTTCTGGGCTGTAAGGAAACTTAATTTCTTATTTACTGAGATAAGGAAATCACATTAATAACACATTACATAAACCCCATACCTACAAATACTATCTCTTTTCCTCAAATACAAGTTTATGGATGTTATTAAACCTGTTACTTTCACCATTTTAGTTATAACTCAAAAGTCTAAAAATATCAATGGTGGAAACACTGACATTTCATCTCATTAAAGAAGGGTTATGAAAGAAAAAAAAATCAGACAAAATGACATTAAAAAGCAAAAAAAGTCAGATAATTTTGTTAGTAAATGGACTTGAGAAAAGCTTGCATTTTTTGTCAAATATTTTAGGTGCCACACTGTTCTATTTTCTAACCTTGTCTAATCCAAAAATTGAAAAATATTCTTCCAAAGAAATAAGTAAAAAAATTCTTGGAAGGAAGTACTAAAAACATGCATTATTTCTTTTGAGGCAATTCATCATTCTAAAAGATTCTGTCCAATGAGTGTGAATGTTGTGAATGTTTAGGATAGAGAACGGAGCAAATAACATTCTCTCAGAACGGATTCTTTGAGAAAAAAATGTGAAGGAGATTTTGCTTGTATTTTTGTAAAGTGAAAGTAATTGACGGCAGCCAATGGATTATTGGTTTACATTATCTTTAATTTTAGGCTGTTTCAAACTGGTTTTATTAAAATAAAGTATGTTCATAAGAAAATGACAGACACAAAGGGTCTTGTGGTATCATTCAGAGGTTTAACCATTTCACATGGCAGAAAACAAGTTAGCCCAAAAAGTTATAAAACTGTCAACTTTCACAACCAATTCCATTTCTATGTCAATTCATTTCATCAATTTCAATGTCAATTCATTTCCTTTCATCAGTTACCAAATCAAACTATTTATTTTCTATGTCAATACATTTTGTCAGTTTTCATGACAACCTATTTCCTTTCTATGTCAATGCATTTCATCAATATTCATGTTAACCTGTTTCCTTTCTGTGCCAAAGTATTTTGGCATTTTCTATGTTAACCTATTTCCTTTCTATGTCAATCCATTTCATCAATTGTCATGTTAACCTATTTCCTTTCTGTGTGAATCTATTTTGTTAATTTCTATGTTAACTTATTTCTTTTCTGTGCCAATCCATTTCATCAATTTTCATGTTAACCTATTTCCTTTTTCTGTGCCAATCCATTTTATCAATTTCCATGTTAACCTATTTCCTTTTTCTGTGCCAATCCATTTTATCAATTTCCATGTTAACCTATTTCCTTTTTCTGTGCCAATCCATTTTATCAATTTCCACGTTAACCTATTTCCTTTTTCTGTGCCAATCCATTATATCAATTTCCATGTTAACCTATTTCCTTTTTTTGTGCCAATACATTTCATCAATTTCCATGTTAACCTATTTCCTTTTTCTATGCCAATCCATTTTATCACTTTCCATGTTAACCTATTTCCTTTTTCTGTGCCAATCCATTATATCAATTGTCATGTTAACCTATTTCCTTTTTCTGTGCCAATCCATTATATCAATTTCCATGTTAACCTATTTCCTTTTTCTGTACCAATCCATTTTATCACTTTCCATGTTAACCTATTTCTTATTTCTGTGCCAATCTATTATATCAATTTCCATGTTAACCTATTTCCTTTTTCTGTGCCAATCCATTATATCAATTTCCATGTTAACCCATTTCCTTTTTCTGTACCAATCCATTTTATCACTTTCCATGTTAACCTATTTCCTTTTTCTGTGCCAATCCATTTTATCAATTTCCATGTTAACCTATTTCCTATTTCTGTACCAATCCATTATATCAATTTCCATGTTAACCTATTTCCTATTTCTGTGCCAATCCATTTTATCACTTTCCATGTTAACCTATTTCCTTTTTCTGTGCCAATCCATTTTATCAATTTTCATGTTAACCTATTTCCTTTTTCTGTGCCAATCCATTTTATCAATTTTCATGTTAACCTATTTCCTTTTTCTGTGCCAATCCATTTTATCAATTTCCATGTTAACCTATTTCCTATTTCTGTACCAATCCATTTTATCACTTTCCATGTTAACCTATTTCCTTTTTCTGTGCCAATCCATTTTATCAATTTCCATGTTAACCTATTTCCTTTTTCTGTACCAATCCATTTTATCAATTTCCATGTTAACCTATTTCCTATTTCTGTACCAATCCATTTTATCACTTTCCATGTTAACCTATTTCCTCTTTCTGTGCCAATACATTTTATCAATTTTCATGTTAACCTATTTCCTTTTTCTGTGCCAATCCATTTTATCAATTTCCATGTTAACCTATTTCCTTTTTCTGTGCCAATCCATTTTATCAATTTCCATGTTAACCTATTTCCTTTTTCTGTGCCAATCCATTATATCAATTTCCATGTTAACCTATTTCCTTTTTCTGTCCCAATCCATTTTATCACTTTCCATGTTAACCTATTTCCTATTTCTGTACCGATCCATTTTATCACTTTCCATGTTAACCTATTTCCTTTTTCTGTGCCAATCCATTTTATCACTTTCCATGTTAACCTATTTCCTATTTCTGTACCAATCCATTTTATCACTTTCCATGTTAACCTATTTCCTATTTCTGTGCCAATCCATTATATCACTTTCCATGTTAACCTATTTCCTATTTCTGTACCAATCCATTTTATCACTTTCCATGTTAACCTATTTCCTATTTCTGTACCAATCCATTTTATCACTTTCCATGTTAACCTATTTCCTATTTCTGTACCAATCCATTTTATCACTTTCCATGTTAACCTATTTCCTATTTCTGTACCAATCCATTATATCAATTTCCATGTTAACCTATTTCCTATTTCTGTGCCAATCCATTATATCAATTTCCATGTTAACCTATTTCCTTTTTCTGTGCCAATCCATTATATCAATTTCCATGTTAACCCATTTCCTTTTTCTGTACCAATCCATTTTATCACTTTCCATGTTAACCTATTTCCTATTTCTGTACCAATCCATTTTATCACTTTCCATGTTAACCTATTTCCTATTTCTGTACCAATCCATTATATCAATTTCCATGTTAACCTATTTCCTATTTCTGTGCCAATCCATTATATCAATTTCCATGTTAACCTATTTCCTATTTCTGTGCCAATCCATTATATCAATTTCCATGTTAACCTATTTCCTTTTTCTGTGCCAATCCATTATATCAATTTCCATGTTAACCTATTTCCTATTTCTGTACCAATCCATTTTATCACTTTCCATGTTAACCTATTTCCTATTTCTGTACCAATCCATTATATCAATTTCCATGTTAACTTATTTCCTATTTCTGTGCCAATCCATTATATCAATTTCCATGTTAACCTATTTCCTATTTCTGTACCAATCCATTTTATCACTTTCCATGTTAACCTATTTCCTATTTCTGTACCAATCCATTATATCAATTTCCATGTTAACCTATTTCCTATTTCTGTGCCAATCCATTATATCAATTTCCATGTTAACCTATTTCCTATTTCTGTGCCAATCCATTATATCAATTTCCATGTTAACCTATTTCCTATTTCTGTACCAATCCATTATATCAATTTCCATGTTAACCTATTTCCTATTTCTGTACCAATCCATTTTATCACTTTCCATGTTAACCTATTTCCTATTTCTGTACCAATCCATTATATCAATTTCCATGTTAACCTATTTCCTATTTCTGTGCCAATCCATTATATCAATTTCCATGTTAACCTATTTCCTATTTCTGTGCCAATCCATTATATCAATTTCCATGTTAACCTATTTCCTTTTTCTGTGCCAATCCATTATATCAATTTCCATGTTAACCCATTTCCTTTTTCTGTACCAATCCATTTTATCACTTTCCATGTTAACCTATTTCCTATTTCTGTACCAATCCATTTTATCACTTTCCATGTTAACCTATTTCCTATTTCTGTACCAATCCATTATATCAATTTCCATGTTAACCCATTTCCTTTTTCTGTGCCAATCCATTTTATCACTTTCCATGTTAACCTATTTCCTATTTCTGTGCCAATCCATTATATCAATTTCCATGTTAACCTATTTCCTATTTCTGTGCCAATCCATTATATCAATTTCCATGTTAACCTATTTCCTTTTTCTGTGCCAATCCATTATATCAATTTCCATGTTAACCCATTTCCTTTTTCTGTACCAATCCATTTTATCACTTTCCATGTTAACCTATTTCCTATTTCTGTACCAATCCATTTTATCACTTTCCATGTTAACCTATTTCCTATTTCTGTACCAATCCATTATATCAATTTCCATGTTAACCCATTTCCTTTTTCTGTGCCAATCCATTTTATCACTTTCCATGTTAACCTATTTCCTATTTCTGTGCCAATCCATTATATCAATTTCCATGTTAACCTATTTCCTATTTCTGTGCCAATCCATTATATCAATTTCCATGTTAACCTATTTCCTATTTCTGTACCAATCCATTATATCAATTTCCATGTTAACCTATTTCCTATTTCTGTGCCAATCCATTATATCAATTTCCATGTTAACCTATTTCCTATTTCTGTGCCAATCCATTATATCAATTTCCATGTTAACCTATTTCCTTTTTCTGTGCCAATCCATTATATCAATTTCCATGTTAACCCATTTCCTTTTTCTGTACCAATCCATTTTATCACTTTCCATGTTAACCTATTTCCTATTTCTGTACCAATCCATTTTATCACTTTCCATGTTAACCTATTTCCTATTTCTGTACCAATCCATTATATCAATTTCCATGTTAACCCATTTCCTTTTTCTGTGCCAATCCATTTTATCACTTTCCATGTTAACCTATTTCCTATTTCTGTGCCAATCCATTATATCAATTTCCATGTTAACCTATTTCCTATTTCTGTACCAATCCATTTTATCACTTTCCATGTTAACCTATTTCCTATTTCTGTGCCAATCCATTATATCAATTTCCATGTTAACCTATTTCCTATTTCTGTACCAATCCATTTTATCACTTTCCATGTTAACCTATTTCCTATTTCTGTACCAATCCATTATATCAATTTCCATGTTAACCTATTTCCTATTTCTGTGCCAATCCATTATATCAATTTCCATGTTAACCTATTTCCTATTTCTGTGCCAATCCATTATATCAATTTCCATGTTAACCTATTTCCTTTTTCTGTGCCAATCCATTATATCAATTTCCATGTTAACCTATTTCCTATTTCTGTACCAATCCATTTTATCACTTTCCATGTTAACCTATTTCCTATTTCTGTACCAATCCATTTTATCACTTTCGATATCAACCTATTTCCATTCTCTATCAATGTAACAGAAAAGGAATTTAGTTATATGTGAATTTTTATTTAAATTTCTTAGATGAGTAATTATTATCAAAAAAAAAAAAAAATGTACTCAGACTCGCATTCTTATCTTTATGGTTGTCATAGTCTCAACATTTCAGTTGTCATATCTTCCAGTCATCTTTAGGTACTTCTTGTTGTAGTCAGTAAATTTTCATTGAACCCTTTTTTCAATCTATGGAAGTAGATTGTTTTTATTATATTGTCTCTACTCAAATCATTGAGAGGCTTTCTTTTCCTGTAAACTGGGAAAATGTCTTCTTTAAAGCTCTACCTAACCCAGAGATTGAACTCATCATCCCCAGATTAAGAAATACATTTTGACCAACACTGTTATCAATTAAGCCAGAGTAAATGTTGCTTTGTCCATATTGAAGAAGTGAGATTAATTTTAAAATATTTCTAAACAACCTTAACAGAAAACACTTTTGCAATCTTTTGGTTGGTTTGGTTTCTTTGTTTAATGGCATATCAACTTTCATGGGTTATTTAATATCAAAACCATCCTTTTAGAAAAACAGTAGTGATACTATTAAATCCATAGCTTGTGGCATAAGGGATTCAGTATCTTTTCCAAGGGTATTAGTCTGAAAATGAATGAAATAGAACAAATAGAGTTTGAACTTGTTCACTTTGAGGTTGCAGTCCAGCACTTTAACCACAACACCATAAAGACTTCTACTTTTGTAATCTTTAGAATTATAATTAATATTAGAACTTTGGGGAAATTCAAGCACCCCTTCACTGCCATCACTCTCGGGTCCACTCTGGCCCGGAGTGGTTGTACCTGATAGGGTCCGATCTATGGGTCAAATAGAACAGTTTGATGTTTAAACTTGAAAAGAAAAGACTTATGATAAATTGAACAGTTTGATCATTTAACAGTGTGTAAATAAATAACTGATGTTTAATTGAATTGTTAGTGATGCATAGCAATACTTGTAACCATTTAACTTTGTTGATTCATGCTGAATTGAACTGTTAGAAATAGAACTATTTGATCATTTAAGTGGAATACAGCTGAATTGAATTTAGAGTTTTTCTTTTCTGAGATTGATTGTTTTATCAAGGCTGAAAAAAAAAAAAAAAATCAGTTTGCCTTACAATTTATCCATCGCTGGGAGTGCACATGGATTCATGCCTTTCCAAGAGGGTGTCCTCCTAGTGTAATGGTTAAAGCGATGGACTGCGGAATCGTAGTAAGCGAGTTCATACTCCAGTCGCGCTATTATGTTCACTTTCAGGCAAATACCCTTGGGAAAGGTATGAACTCCCTTATCCTCCCAGCTATGGGTTAAATAGTACCACTACTGCTCTTCTAAGAGAATAGATTTGGCATTAAATAACCTACAAAGGTTGATATGCCATTAAACACAAAAACCAAACCAAACTAAAGCATGCCTTTCCAAAAAGTATTTGAGCAAAGTGAAATGCAATCAGCCTTGGCTAGGATTTGAACTCGGATCACTGAATCCACTTCCTATTATGATAACCATAATATTAAGTGTACCATTTAGAGTATAAATATCAGAAGTGTAGGGGACGGTATTTGGTATGTTTAGTAGGCATAATAGTCATAGGAACCTGAGTAGTAGATATTTTATATAAAAAACATTCTAATAGCTATCACAGCTGCATTTTAGATGGCAGTTGTCAAATTCCTTTAATGCTGTGTTGCATAAACTGACAAACATTTTGACAAGAAAAAAAAAAAAAGTTCAAACTTTTAAGTTTAAAATTAACGTACAGCCAGTCAGTCATTTCTGTTATAATTAATTTCACAAAACAAAGTCATAAAAATCATTGCATCAAAATTCTTTGAATTACTTTGTATGTAAAAATTAATATGCTCAGACAGATATCACTAAATGATATGTAAAACTTGATTAACAGGCCAATTTAAGATTTCAGGGAGGCACTTATAGTAGAATGGTTATCGTTGTAGGAAATAGATCAAGTGACTCAAGTTCAAATCCTGGATGAGGCTGTTTGCATTTCACATAGTGCTAATACCCTCAAGAAAACATATGAATTCAATTATTCTCTTTTCAGCTATGAGTAAATAGTAGGGTGGATTGAGCTCACTAGCTTGGTTTAGAAAGTAGTTTAGGAGAAAGAAAACTGAATGCAAACCAGGTGTACTTTGCTTAGAAATTGACTTCATGATGAAGAGGTTGATTGGATTGGTTTAGTTTTATGGCATATCAACTATTGTAGGTTATTCAATGCCAAATCCTCTTTATAACCATATATTAAATATATATGATTTGGTTTGGTTGATTTTATAGCATATCAAACTTTGTAGATTATTTTATGCCAAATGCTCTTTATGCATATATATTGAATATATATGATTTGGTTTGGTTTGGTTTTATGGCATATCAACTATTGTAGGTTATTTAATGCCAAATTCTATTTATACATATAGATGAAATACATAGGATTTGGTTTTATTGCATTTTATGGCATATTGACCATTGTAGGTTATTTAATGCCAAATCCTCTTCATACATATATATCAAATATATATGATTTGGTTTGGTTGGGTTTTATGACATATCAACCATTGAAGGTTATTTAATGCCAAATTCTCTTTATACATATATATTAAATATATATGATTTGGTTTTATTGTATTGTATGGCATATCGACAATTGTAGGTTATTTAATGCCAATTCCTCTTTATACATATATATTTATATATGGTTTGGTTTGGTTTTACGGCATATCAACTATTGTAGGTTATTTAATGCCAAATTCTATTTATACATACATATTAGATATATATGATTTGGTTTGGTTGGGTTTTAAGGCATATCAACCATGGTAGGTTATTTAATGCCAAATCCTCTTTATACATATATATTAAATATATATGATTAGATTTCGCTGGGTTTTAAGGCATATCAACCATTGTAGGTTATTTAATGCCAAATTCGATTTATACATATATATTAAATATATATGATTTGGTTTGGTTGGCTTTTATGACATATCAACCGTTGTAGGTTATTTAATGCCAAATCCTCTTTATACATATATATTAAATATATATGATTTTATTTGGTTGGGTTTTAAGGCATATCAAACATTGTTGGTTATTTAAAGCTAAATCCTCTTTATACATATAAATTAAATATATGATTTGTAAGCACATTTTGGTGATAACAATTTCAAACAAGCCTGAGCTTATATTTTTGCACATATTCAAATGGTTTCAAGTATTTCAATCCAATATGAATAACTATTTACAATTAATCTTTTTCTTGTACATGGTTTCAGTTATTGTTAACACTACAAATTCTATTCAGTACTAATCATTTGTTCGCATACAGTGAAGTAGTTACAAGTATTGTTATTTAACACTAAATATTCAGGTGAACACTATTCATTCATTTGCACACGGCTAAATGATTTCAAGTACTGCTTCGTATCACTAACAATTCAATTAAATATCAGCCATTTTTTTTACACACAGTTAGATGATCAAACTGTTATATTTCAAACAATTCAATTTACCATGTTTTCAGTTTAAATGTCAAACAGTTCTATTTGACCCATAGATAGGACCCTATAAGTTGCTACAACTCTGTGCCAGTGGACCTGGGAGTAATAGCAAAAGTCTTGTAGATTAGTAATTAAATAAGTCCAAAAACAACCAAGGTTCCTTAAACTTAGAGTTGGACTATGCTATAAATGAAATGAATTTGATCCTCACTGTGCTCTCAACTGAAAAAGTTACCCCTGCCAATGTAAATGCAATAAAATACTCACCATCACATTGGGATTCCAACAAGCATCCAGTTAGTAGACAGAAGAGCAGACCATGGCTCCATGCAGTCACTGGGTGCATAATGCAGAATGGTGGGCATTTATCTTTCACCATATCCACAGTGAAACCAATGGCCAATCAGGACTCAAGGAGATATGGGTACGAGATATTCTGAAGTACTATAAATACTGATTGCTTTATACACCAAGGCAATCATAACTGGCTAGTCTGCCATTGTTGCTGCTCAAGGCAACAGTACACAAACTCACTCGATTCAACATGGTTGGATGAGAAAGCACTTTTATTGAGGTGGGCATATCCGTTGCCTCTGCCAAGACTTATGCACAGACATTTTCTAGCAAGAAGATTACGAGAGACACCTTGCATATGCTGGACCATGCAATGCATAAGGAGCTGAGCATCAGGATGATGGGTGACATGCTCACCGTACTGAAGCTAACCAAGGAACCTCCAGTATCACTCCCATCACTAGCTAGTCATGCAAAATCACCAACTGCGAAAATTCCTCAACTCAACTTGGAGATGACCTCATAACAATTTTGAAAATTCAGAACAGACTGGGATGTGTTCACAAAAATAACCAATCTCCCTCCCACACAGACTAACACCCAGCGATATAATTGCACTGATGAAGCCATACAAAACTCTATCATCAACCCTAGCAAACTGATTGTCATGCTTGAGGTGTTAGCTACACAGAAATTGAATCCCATGGTACATAGGATCTCATTTTCATCTATTTTGCAGAGTGGTAATGAGTCCATCCAGAACTACATGATTCAGCTACAGTTAACAGAGTTGCTGAGTGCCCTGGAATAAAACATAGACCACGCCAAAGCATTTGAAATGGCCATGCGAGACCAAAATAAAATATCTGGCATCTCAGATGTAGCAGGATTTTGGACATTGGTATATCACTGACAAAGGCTCAAAATGCAGCCCATTTAACCACTACCCACAACCATGGAGAGAAAATGGTGGAAACACAACCCCAATATAATGCATGTAGACATTGAAGTAGCTACTGGCATGGTGGAACTAGAACAGGTGACCGACTGTGAATGTGTCCTGCATGGGGTCAAACATGCAATGAGTGTGGTAAGCAGAGCCACTTTGGGAAGGTCTGCCAGTCAAAGGCTGATAGATAAATGTCCATCATTCTGCATTATGCTCTCAGGGACAATATGGAGCCATGGCCTACTCTCCTGTCTGTTAATCCCAAGCAATGGTGAGTACCTTATTGCTTTTACAACATCAGAGGGAGTGGGTAACTTGTTTGGAATGAAAATCTCAAAAAAGCAATCCAGATTGTTGTTGATTTAGTAAGAAAGGGAGTTACCACTTTTGATACCAACAGACTGAAGTAAAGAACGTATGGACTTCTTCCTATTATGGAAGCACTGCACATGCCCCAGCGAGAAGGCCCCAGTGTGTTGTCTTGAGGGATGGCACATTGTATTTGCAGGCAGCACTGACTGCCCAAATGTAATAGTAGTGACAGATCATCAGCCACTGGCAGGAATATTTGGGGATAGAGAACTTAGCACCCTGAACAGATAGCTGTAGCACAACACCACAAGAAATTCCTTCATCACCACAATGCCAAAATGATAAAATGGTATATAACAGATATACCCATAATCTTTGCCCACTACAAGCCGGTAATACAGTAGCTATCAAGAATCCACTCAATCAATGATGGCACACAACTGGAAAAATCATCACTATCTTTCCAGAATGTCAATACCAAATCAGAGTTAATGGATCAGGAAGGATCATGCTTAGGAATTGCCGTTTCCTTAGAAAGTGGGAAGTCAAGGCCATGCTCACTCCAATACCAAGTGCAATCCCTGAAACAATGCGACTCACAAACCACATTCCACTCATGCACCCTGATCCCTCTACATCTTCCTGCAATGATGCATGAGCAGCAATTGGACACCCACAGAGGGCATGTATACACCAACATGCCTTTGGTCAGTGATAATTCCTTGAGCTCTGTCCAGGTTATTCTACTATAACAAGCCAGGCCTTAAAGAATGACACACCCATCATACAGCCCTGCCAGCAGGTGGGGGAGGGAGAAGGGGGATGTAGACATTACTGCCCTGATGTTGTCAAAGCAAACTGGGATTTCAATGAACATCTAGTTAGCAGACAAGGGAGCAGGCCACTGCTTCATACAGTCACTGGGAGCATAATCCAAAATGGTGGACAATAATCTATCACTATATCCACACTGAACGCAGTTGCCAATCAGGACTGAACAAGATGCAAGAATGGGATATTCCAGAGTAACATAAATACTGATTGCTTTATACACTAAGGAATACATAACTCGCTTGTCTGCCATTGTTTTCTGCTTGATGACACAACAATATGCTGACTCACTCAATTCAACATCAACATTTTTGATTTCACTTCTAAGCTTATTACTATTGTATACTCAAGCATTACATGTGTTGCCCTGTGATATTTAGTAAATAGCTAAATTTTAATCTGTAATTTTTACTGCATAGTGTTAAGACATGCCAGTTACCTCCCCTGATACTCTCGAGATGAGGGGGAGAGGCGTTTTTTGAGGACCGGAAGTAAACAAACGGCCATATTGGTTTATGTGAGAGTGTAAGAAGAAGGCTGTAATAAAGGCAGTAAACAAACAGAAGTAAACAAACGGCCATATTGGTTTATC
This sequence comes from Sepioteuthis lessoniana, assembly GCA_963585895.1. Lineage (NCBI taxonomy): Eukaryota > Metazoa > Mollusca > Cephalopoda > Myopsida > Loliginidae > Sepioteuthis > Sepioteuthis lessoniana. The sequence goes on from OY757911.1 coordinate 112,654,727, forward strand.
TGAGAGTGTAAAACGAAGGCTGTAATAAAGGCAGCTCCATATGTAGAGGGGGGCAGTCTGAGTTCTATGTATTTTGACACATAGTATTTAATCAACATTAGAGTTATATGCTTACTACTTTCCACTTAAAAAAAAATTTATACCCTTATGTAATAAATGTATCTAATGAAGATCAAAATGAAAATAGGCTGCTTCCCATTTCAAAAAACAGACAACTGATTTTGATACAGAGCTATTTAATCAAATTAAAGAAATTGCAACCTGAAATAAATGTCATTTAAAAAAAACCTGATGCCAGAGTGGACAGATTTTATTTAAGCATGCCAAGAGCTCATTTGATTGAAAAATCCAAGCCACCATGCCAAGAAAATGTACCAGATCTACACTGAAGATCTTTGAATCTTAATGCATTGAATGGAATCTGGTAGTAATAACACCCTGGAGCATCCATATATTCTTAAACCAAACATTTTAAAAATAAAATTTAAAATCTATAAGAATATAATGAAATTTAACAGGTTAGTATGTTATTCTTCCTTTATCTTTTCTTCAACTGATGATGATGATGAAGAGGAGGAGGAGGAGGCATGCCTAGTTTAACAGTCATCTTAGTTGGTGACCAGTATTCAAATCCTGGATAAGGCTGTGAGCATTTCACTAAACTTTTTTTTTTGCATTTTCTTAAGCATCCAACAGGGATCTAACAACACTTCATATCATCTTTTCTAAGTCCGAATGATGGTTTACAGAAATCAAAACATTATAATGTCGACTTTCTTTTATATCAAATTCTTCACTTTGGATTAATTTGATTTTTATTTTTTCTCCACATCATTTTCTATTATTTACTTCCATTTCACTTCATACAAATTCTCTTGGGAAAGCCATGACTCTACCTGTTCTTCCTTATCCGCAGATATGGATAAATAGTAGGACAGACTGGATTATTTAGCTTTGGTAAGTCAACTAGTCTAGTATTATATACTGACCTTGACGGACCAATTAGTTAAGTATTTCATAAACAGGATATTGCACCTGTGTAAAGAGACAGTGGGAATAAATGATGTGATGGAGAACTGGAAGGAAAAATATGTGGGTGTTGAGAATATTATATAATGACAAGAGATTTACAGTCAATACAGAAGTTCAGGCTGATTCAGAAAGTGGTCAGCTGAATAGACACGTCATACAGTCTTACACTAGCCAGGAACAGTGAACCCCAGAAGAGAAACAGTTCAGTTTCAAATCTCCAGTCAAAGAAAAATTAAGGTTCTGAATATCTGTCCCCAATGTAGTGTGAATGATAGCAGTCCTACATCCATCTCTTAGTCCTTCTGTCTCTCTCACACTTAAGACATTTTGACACATTCGTTTGGTTTGGTTTGTTTGGTTTTATGGCATATCAACCTTTGTAGGTTATTTAACGCCAAATCGATTTCTATGTAAATAATCTGTTCTATTGAAAACACTTCAGTTTAGCATAAGTACACAGTTTAATTGTTAAAAACATTTCCATTTCAAACTATTCAAGCAGTTATATGTAACAATTCAGTTAAGTGTAAATACAGTTTTAATGTCGAAAAACAGTTCTATTTGAAATAACTCAGTTAAGCATAAGCATGCAGTTTAAGTATAAGTACGGTTTAATTAAAAATGTTTCTATTTCAAGCTATTCAGATTACTCAATTCATTTTAGCATAAGTATGCTGTTAGTTCTATTTAACCCATAGATAGGGCCCTATCAGGTGCTACCACTTCGGGCCAGAGTGGACCTGGGAGCGATGGCAATGAAGAGGTACTTCGCATTCCCCAAAGCTCCAGCACTGCTGGAACCTCACCATCAGATTGTTTAGTGTCATATCCAGGACACTCGTTAGGGGGGGGTCTTACCCCTCTGCAGAGGTGCAGTCGGTGTATTCTACAGCCCCAGCCGACTGGGCAATACACTTTTGTGACAATAAAGAAGATTATATATATATATATATATATATATTTAAACAAGAGCATTATGGTCTCTTCCTTTATTTACTAGGAAAAAGAAAACCATAAAGTCAAACCCGCAGTATTTTGCATAAAAATTGACTTTTTCTCACATCCTGTCTATGGCTGAAAGATTGGAAAAATACATATTTCAACTGATATCAAATTTGTTCAAAATCTCCTCAAGCGTCAAAAGTCCCCACCCAACGCCAATAAACTGTAATATAATTTTACTCACTGCCTGTGTCATAACTCCAAATGTTACCACTAGGGGTCAGCATGGACCCAGCTGGAAAATGTTCATCCACATGATTAATATTCACAACTGGATGAAAAAAGTGTTTTCTTTTTTATTTTTCTTCAAATCTACACGTTTAAGAGAAGATTTAACCACCCATGAAGAATTAATATCAATTTTGAAGAAACTAAACTTGAAAAAATATTAAAATAACAACATTTTACATTTCCTACAATGAATTTAATCCTACTTTTCAAAAGGGCAAAATCAAGAAATGGAATTAAATATCAGATTTTAAATTTCTATACTTCCAATATTTTTCTACTCTAAAACAATTCAAAAATATTCTACATATAAGAATAAAAATCTTTAAAAAAACATCCAATACCTATATATCAGTAAAATTTTCATTTGTTTTTTTTTTTATACATATGCATATAAGTACAGTAGCATCAATAAACATTTATTCTTATCCAATAGAAATAATTTGCATACAGTTGTATGGTTTTAAGTATTCCTATCAAATTTATACACAATTATACAGATTCAAACCATTATTTTGATTTAATAATAATCATTTGTTTCCTCACAATTATATGATTTCAAGTAACTAATAATAATAATCCTTAGTAAACAATTATAGCTTCAAGTCATCATCATCATCATGTCGTGCCGCTAGCATGGATATCCCTGACCCTCTCTCGCCATTTCTCCCTATTGTCCATTGCCTCTGGCAGGTCTTCACGGCTACATTCCATATCCTCACATAACTGCTGTATGAATTTTCAAGCTGGTCATCCTGCTTTTGCTCGGCCATGGATAGCTTCAAGTAACTGTTCTTAATTCAAATAATTTACAGTTACATGGCATTAAGTATTCCTATCAAATACAAATAATTTTTAAACAGTTCATTTTGACCCATAGATGAGACCCTAACAGGTACTATGACTCCTGGGTCATAGTGAACCAGTGGATAATTGCAATGAAAGGGTACTTCAGACTCTCCAGAACTGGAGCCTCACCATCAAATGAAGTTTAGTGTCATACTCAGGATATCCCATTTTGTTGGGGGTTCTTACTCCCCTGCAGGAGATACAGTCAGTGTATTCAAAGAACCCACCAACAGAGTGAAGGGAAGTGGAGGGTACTCCTTTGTTGATATTATCAGTGATATAAGAAATATTTGAAATCATATAACAGGGTGCAAATTATTTGTATTCAATAGAACAGTAAGTAGAGAAAATAAAGGTTAGTAAATATAAACTTTAAAAATTCATGACTGATAAATTTTAAATAGTTTATAAACTTTTCTTTCTCATCATGACTTTGTTATAAACTTTATACATCTGAAGAAATTAATTCTCTTTTTAAAACAATGAAATGATATACATAAGTCAACCAATGATCATTAAGTATAAGAAATGCACTGAATTCTGATTTATTTCAAAGGAAAATATATGGTGGTTGTCCATCAGATCCGATGATGACGTTTGCATTCTACAACTCAAAATATAATGGAAAATATAACAGCAAAATAATAACTATTGGATAGAGCAAGTTTTCAGCTATAAAACACTAATTTTCTATATAAACATCTGACTAAGCATTTTCACTAGGATTGAATAAGAGCCTGAATGTTGCATTTATTAAAAAAAACTATTAAAGATTAATGTAAAAAAACACACTGAAATGTTATAATAGTCTGTTTGTTTGTTTTTTCCCCACCAAGGCAGTCGTATCGATACTGCTGTATGGATGCACTATTTGGACGCTAACTAAACGGATGGAAAAGAAGCTAGACGGCAATTATACAAGAATGTTGAGAGCAATATTGAACAAATCCCACAAGGCACCAACTATACAGCCACCTGCCTCCCATCACGAAAACTATCCAAGTTAGACGAACCAGACATGCAGGTTACTGCTGGAGAAGCAGGGACAAGCTCATAAGTGATGTACTCCTATGGACCCCCGCATATGGCCAAGCAAAAGCGGGACGACCAGCTCGAACATACATCCAGCAGCTATATGAGGATACAGGATGTGGCCCTGAAGACCTGCCAGAGGCAATGAACGATAGAGAGAAGTGGCGAGAGAGGGTTAGGGATATCCGTGCCTGTGGCACAACATGATGATAGTGATGATGGTTGCTTACAAAGGAGTTTAGAAGATACATAGTCTGAATGAAAAATACAGCAAAATAACAGAAATAATAAGCAACTTTTAAGGAAAATTGTCCAATGGGTGGATTAAATAGACTAGCAAATGGAATATAGTATAAAATTTAACCTATTTTCACATTTACGAGCTGATTAATTTTAAACTGTTAGGAAATTACGTACATTGTAAGTTTATATTTATGTTTTTTTTTTATATAAAACTTTTTTGCACAGTTATATGAACGATATCAAGTATTCCTATCTAATACAAATAATTTGCGCACAGTTCTATGGCTTCCAATTTTATTCACATCATTTATTTGCACACAGTTATATGGTTTTACCTAATAATAATAATAATAATCTTCAGTTGACAATCATAACTTGAAGTAACAATCCCTTAAAACAAACTATTTATACACAGTTATATCAAGTATTCCAATATTTTAAAGCGCTCTATTTTACTCTTGGATGGTGTGACGGGCATGCCTGGAAGTGCCCAAGAACTGCGTGTGTGTGCTTCAGCCGGGCACACATTCGAAGACGACACTAGAGAATGATAACAAAAAGGCACTCACCAGATTGACCAGACCATCCAACTCGTGTCCAGATGGCAGACAAAAATAAGCTGGGTCGTAAGATACACAGACCCTGAGATATGTGCCACACAAACTGTATTTTTATGTAAGTTATAGCCAATCATGGTGCATATAATGAACTCTACCAACATTCATAATGGAATGTGCCAAGCATTACATATACAATGCTCCAATCTTCAGTGCACTTTTTTGGCTAACTCAGAAACTACCGAGGTTGCCACTAGATTGTGTTGGTGTTGGTGTCCGTTTCCATCAGTGTTGGCGTTCGAATCGGGTTTGTTTAGTTAGAGGACTTGCACGCAGGTGTCGCCTAGCCCGACCGTTTCAGTTCCAGTTCCATAGATAAGACCACAGATGGGACCCTAATAGGTACTGTCAGGTCAGAGAGAGAATGTGAGTAATGGCAATGAAAGGATACCCAACACTCCTCAGAATCTCAAAACTGGAGACTGACAATTAGGTGCAGTTTACTGTCATATCTTGGACAACTCTTTTATATATATTTTTTTTTTACCACTCTGCAGGGAATTCTGGTAGAGCAGTAAAGCTGTAGAGATTCAACTATGGCAGTGTAAAGGTAAATATTTTTAACAACATATTTTAATCCACAATCAGTCTTCAATATTCTGGTAGAAAAAACTTTTACATGAATTTTTAGTTCCCAAAAAATGGCTCTTTAAATCAGTATTTTACTTCAATTCCACATGAATTTTAGAGAAATGCATCTTACAGATGGGGAAATTTATAAATTATTAAACCAGACAATTTTTTTTATGGGCTCTTTGGTCTAGTGGGTAGAGTGTCTGCCAATGGCCCAGGAGACTAGGGTCATTTAAAAACTCATACCAAAAACTCAAAAAATGGAACTTGATGCTACCTTGGTTAACACTCAGCATCATAAGGTACATATCAAGGGTAAAGTGAAGCAGTCCCTTACACCTTGGTGTAGTGGTTACTTTTGAAAAGGGAGCCTTTGGGTCACCCTCAACTACAGTTGCCAATTTTACTTACTTTTTTTACACCAGGCAAAACTTATGGACAGACCAGTTTGCTGGATAGGACATTAAACTGCATCTGAAGGTCAGGCTCCAATCCTGGAGCTTTGGAGAATGGATTACATCATCATTACCATTACTCCCAGGACCACTCTGATCCGGAGTGGTAGTATCTGTTAGGGCTCCATCTATAGGTCAAAAAGAACTTTTTAATCATTTATTATACTTGAAGCCATTTAACTGTATGCAAACAATAAATAGCAATGCTTAAAACCATCAAACTGTGTGCAAACAAATGAGCTTTAGGTCATTTTAAAATGTTACCAACACACTATTCACTTACAAATTAAATAAATGTATGAACAGGATTTGGCATCAAATAACCCACAAGGTTTCATATGCCTTAAAACAATCAAATTAAACCAAAACTTATGGAATTAGCAGACTAAGAAGATTTTTACGGCAGTTTTTTTTTATTTAGCAGTAAATAAACTTGTGGTTTGAAAATTGCTTACAATAAAAAAAAAAAAATTCTCTCTGATAATTTCTCTCCCTTTCATTATCTCTTACTCCAAGTTTGTTCTGTCTCTCACTATGCTAGCAATTAGCTCACGTTTGCCTTTCTTCCTAAGAAATGCCTAGACTGTCTCTTTCTTAGTCTTTTATACACGTCACTCCAATCATGTTCCCATAGTCCCCTTCATTTCTAGTCTAATGCATATAAAATATCCACTCATGTTCGACTTCATTTTTTTTCTGTCTTTTCTTCTAGTTAAGTTAAGTGACTTTTCAGCCTTTATTTTCTATATCTAAACTACAAAACTAATTAAAAATAAGACACAAAACACTTTTTCTCTTATAACTGAACATTCTATCTTTATGAAATATTCCTTAAATAAACTAGATTAAATTATTTAAATTGATAGAATAAATTTTTTCCATGCTATACAGAGGAAAATATTATGGAATAACTCTATGTTGAACATCATCAGTGTGTGAATAGTTTTATAATTTTTGCCAGGGACAGTATAGCCCCTACTGAAATGTTAGTAGAAAGAGAGATATTGTGGAAAGGTAGATAAACTTTGTGACACTACCAGAAACTCTTTCGGACAACAGAACCTCATAATATTCTTAGGATAAAAAATGGAAACACAGGTGATGAAACAGTTGTGTTATAGTAGGAATTGAACTCTGTGTTTCATTTCATTCTAATAGCCTTGGGAAAGGCAAGAATCCATCTTACCTTTCCAGCTATGGGTAAATAGCAGGACAGAACATAACATAATGCTTGGCCTCATCCAATCTTCAGTCTTTGTTAAGAATTAATTAATTTAAAAAACAAAACAAACAAAAAACAAAAAATAAATAAAAGTACAAAATATGGTTTCTAATATACCAACTAGACCAATCAATTCCAGCAACACAAAGTACACAAAGTACCCAGGTGGTTCCAAATTATACCCAGGAAAGTGGGAGGTTAACAACCTTTTCTAAACACTGACAAGCAAAGAGTGTAAAAATCCATACTTGCCCGATTTATGCACATTATTAACAATATATGCTGCCTTCAATTTCTTCCTTCCCTAATGGTATACCTTGTTAATTATCTGAAACTCATCTCAATGGGAGTAATCTGTATCTTTCTCCCTGTTCTTTAAGATTTCTCGAAGTTATAGACAATAAACTTAATCATCATTCCATTATTTGAACTTGTCTTCATCCTTTTTATTTTTGCTTGTTTTTTTAACACTGTCTTTTTATTGATATATTCTTTAAAATTCCTAACACTGGCTCTAGCCCTGTCAGTTGGGGCTGTAGAATACACTGACTGCATCTTTGCAGAGGGGTAAGACCCCCTCCTCCAACAAATGTCCTAAATATGACATTAAACAATCTGATGGTGCCAGATCCACTCTGAACCAGAATGGTAGCACCTGATAGAGTGGACCTGGAAGTAATGGCAATGAAGAGGTACTCCACATTTTCCAGAACTGGAACCTCATCATCAGATACAGTTAAGTATCAGGCCTAGGATACTTCTTTTTTTTCCAGGAGGGGTTTTTACCTCTCTGCAGAGGATACAGTCAGTATATTCTAGGCAAATCTTAGTTGACTAAAAAACAAAAATATTTTCAACACATCATCATAATATATGATACCTTATGGCAGGGAACGAATGGTGCTGCCTGGTTAAAATAAATAAACAAACTAAATGACTGGTTGGCCCACACATAGAGACAAAATAAACAATAAATCCCAGACAGCATAGCAGCCATCATTTGAAGTTTATGCAAGACACTCTGAAAATCTAGTCGAAGGTTTTTAAGTAGCAAGAGGATACCTCTTGGAGAGGAGGACTGAGAATATCCTATGGCCAGAGAGGATTTGACTCTCAAAAAAGGTAAACAACCAGTATAGTAAGTGTTAGAGTGAAAGAGTGTATCTGACCATCAATCTAGATAGTCAAAAAGTTTTGATCTTTCAAATTACTAAGTCTAGTTGGTATCAGAAACAAGCCATATCTAATTGTCAGCCTCTTTCTTTCTTTCTTTCTTTCTTTCTCCTTTTTGCTTCAAAAACCAATCATATTTTGATTAATTATCTATTAATGGTCAAATAATAAAAGTAAAACTGAAATTCCTGGCATTGGTGTTGATAAGTGCTGATGTGATAAGAGAAATATCTTACATCTAGAAAGAAAATGAGAACCTGCTTACTTCTGGGGAAACTAAAGAACATGGAAAAATTCAACAGAAAAGAACAGGTAAAGTGCCACACTTAAAAAAAAAAGTGACTATCCATCACACACTCCTCTGACCACAAGGCACACAGCCATTTGCCCCTGTGACTACAACAGTATGAAAATAGTATAGAGATTCAGTGCAGCAATGGTACATGTAAATGTGATGTCAGAACGTCATGAAATAATTTAACCATTTCACTGCCACATTTGTCAAATTTCTGTTGCTTCCAGTGCTGTATTTTTCCAGAAAAAAATATGGCTTCAAAAAACATGATTTTGAAACATTTAAATCCTTATAAAATGTTATGAACTGTTCTTACAACAATAAAAATGAACAATAAACTAGCAAATTTCCTGCCTTTTTCTTGTTTTTTTCCTTCTTCTTTCTATAATTAGCATCTGAAATGGCTGCTTTTGTGTTATACTGTAAAGCAGTCCAGTAGTCACATGATCAATTTGAATGAAACCAAGCAAAATAGTCAAAATAATGAGACTTGTCTTGAAACTTTTTAAGTGGGTATAAAATCTCTAACCTTCACTGGTCCATTAACCTGGTTTGGGTTGTGGGGGCCCTATTCCTGTAATGGGTCTTGGGTGGGAATAACCTGATGGAACCTACCTCTCTCCAGGTTTCGAATTGGTTTGAATTCTGAGTTTTCCTTCTCCTTGACTGGATGCAATACCAATGTTAAAGAGCTTAATCTACCTTACTCATAGCAGGAGGGAGAATAGATAGATTGATACCTATCCTAAGACTATTAACCCTATACGAAATGCAAACAGTACCATTCGGGTTTGAACTAATGTAGCCGAGTTCACTTGCTAAGATGATAACCATTACACTACAAGCATCTGTATGACCCAGTCGCATGGGGCTGTAGAATACATTGACAGGATCTCTGCAGAGGAGTAAAACCCTACTCAATGAGTGTCCTGGATATGACATTAAATAATCTGATGGTGAAGCTTCAGTAATGCTGGAGCTTTGGGGAATATGGAGTACCCCTTCATTGCCATTACTCCCAGGTCCACTCCGGCTTGGAGAGGTAGTGCTTGATAGGGTCCTATCTATGGATCAAATAGAACTATTTGACATATAAACTGGATGCAAAAAGATGACTTATGCTAAATTGAATTATTAGAAATAGAACTTTTTGATCATTTAACTGTGTGTAAACAAATGACTGATGTTAAATTGGATTATTAGTGATACATAGTTATACTTGGAATCATTTAACTTTGTTGACTTATGCTAAATTGAATTGCTTGAAATAGAACTGTTTGATCATCTAACGGCGTGTATCGACAGAATGTGTTTATAAATGATATATTTAATATATATATGTAAAAACAGGATTTGTCATTAAATAACCAACAGGGGTTGATACGTCATCAAACCAAACAAAGTATTACACATAGCAAGATGCTTTGGAGTTCCTCTGTAGTTGTACACCATAGTAAAAGGGCTAATTCTTTTGTTTTTGTGTTTTTTATAACCACAAGAAATTACAATATGCAATTTGAGACAGGTACACAAAATTTTAGGTCTTAAAACTGAGACGTTTTTAATTAATACTTTATTTAGGTACAATATGAATTTTAGAGAAAGGTGTCTCAAAGTTGAAAAAATATACAGGTAAGCAATGATAGCACTTACCGAAATATGGAAAATTTCCAGAGTTTCAAACTTTAGAATTGGAGAAGACAGAAGAACTTACCTAAAAAATAAAGAAAAAACAGGTTTATAAGTAAAAGTTCAGTAAAAAAAGCAAAAAAAAATCTGTAAAAATTAAAAATGAAAGAAAATGTCAAATGAACTGAGTCCTGTTTAAATGGTAAAGATGTTTTAAGTCTAAAAGAATGGTAAATGTAAAAAAATGATAAATTCTTCTGACATCTACAGTACAGACTAACATTTCTACAAAAAGGAAAAGAAAGATTACCAAAAATTTGAACCATGCATTTTAACAATAAAGTCTAAAAAAAATAGCATTCCTGGAATGCTAACAAGGGTCAAAATTCTTCCTTTTTACAGATTTCTTTCTTTCTATATAAAATTGTTTGAAATTTAAACTGAGGGCAAAAAAATGACTGATGTTCAATTGAATTGTTAGTGATACATAGCTATACTTGAAACCATTTAACTGTGTAGAAACAATAGCAAAACTAGTGGGTAAAAAAATTAGTTCTAACTCATTTAAAAATGAAATTACCAACAAACTAATTTCTTACATATCATTCATGTCTATTTAAATGCGTGTAAACAAATGACTGATGGTAAATTGTTACTGTAACATAATATCACTTGAAACAATTTAACTGTGTGCAAAAAAATGAGGTCAGGCTGGTTTAAAAATGTGATCAACAAAATGTTTACAAATCATATATTTGATATATATGTATAGAGGATTTGGCATTAAATAACCTGCAGTGGTTGATATGCCATAAAACCCAACCAAAGCAAACAAATAAATCTAAGGCAGTTATATAGTTTCAAGAAATAATTCATTTTTAATAATAATAATCGTAATTTGTTAGTACATTATCATGGTTTGAAGTATTCCTATCTAATACTATTAATAATAATAATGATAAATCACCTTACACACCCAGAATATATGACTGTGGTAAAATGTTTATACTTTTCCCCTAGTTTATTTTTTGTTATTTTCTAAGTTTTGCTTGGTACAGCACAAAGCCAAATCTGGTGGTGAGACTCCTGTTCTAGGGGTCTAGAGAGTATAGTGTCAACTCTTCATTGTCATTACTTCCAGGTCCACTCTGACTTAGGAGCCTCATTGATACTACCACCCTATCTTTGGATCAAATAAATGTTTGAAAATAGCTAGTATTAGATAGGAATACTAGAAAACATAATAGCATACAAATTATTTGTGTTAAGAATAGTTGCTTTTAGCAATAATTGTTTACAAGGAATTATTATCATTACTTATTTAAAATCAGATAACTGCTTGAAATACTTGAAACCATATAACTGTGTGCAATTTGTATTAGATAGGAATATTTAATACTATAGAGTAAGTAAAGTTAGCGACCACAGTCGAGGGTGACCAGAAGGCTCCCTTTTTGATAGCTACTACACCAAGGTGTAAGGGAGGGTGCTACTACTTTCCTTGGATTGCTCCACTTTACCCTTGATCCCTATCTTATAAGGCTGAGTGTTAACTAAAGCAGCATTAAGTACCATTTTTTTAGTCTTTGGTATGACTCAACCTGGAATTGAACCCTGGTCTCCCGGCCCATTGGCGAACACTTTACTGATTAGGCTAAAGTGAGGAAAAAATTATCATAAAATAAAAATAGTTACTTGAAACAACAATTGGGAGCAAATTATTTGTATTACATAGAAATACTTGAAACTATATAACTGTATTGAAACCACATAACTGTATAAAAATTATTAATATAAGATAGGAATATTTTATACCATAGAACTGTGAGAAAATTATTACAAGAATTGTTAATCAAAGTTATAATTGTTTTTAAATAATTACCATTGGTTTCTTGAAACTATATAAATACTTGATTAAAAAGACTAACTTTGGCATTAAATAACCCAACAAGGGTTGACATGCCCAAAAACCAACCAAGTATAACAGTCTCAAACAGCAAACAAGCCTTCATGTCTATTTTTAATTGATTTATGTATGTATTCCTTTTTTTAGATAATCTATGTATGTATTCCTTGTTTTAATTGATTTACACATGTATTCCCTCCTTTAATTGGTTTATGTAAGTATTCCTTTTTTTTAACTGATTTACATATGCATTCCTTAATTTTTAAATGATTTATATATGCATTCCTTATTTTTTGATTGATTTACATATGCATTCCTTATTTTTTAATTGATTTACATATGCATACCCTTCTTTAATTGATTTATGTACATATTCCTTTTTTTAACTGATTTGCATATGTAATCCTTTTTTTTTAATTGATTTACATATGCATACCCTTCTTTAATTGATTTATGTACATATTCCTTTTTTTAACTGATTTGCATATGTAATCCTTTTTTTTTAATTGATTTACATATGCATACCCTTCTTTAATTGATTTATGTACATATTCCTTTTTTTAACTGATTTGCATATGTAATCCTTTTTTTTTAATTGATTTACATATGCATACCCTTCTTTAATTGATTTATGTACATATTCCTTTTTTTAACTGATTTGCATATGTAATCCTTTTTTTTTAATTGATTTACATATGCATACCCTTCTTTAATTGATTTATGTACATATTCCTTTTTTTAACTGATTTGCATATGTAATCCTTTTTTTTAATTGATTTACATATGCATACCCTTCTTTAATTGATTTATGTACATATTCCTTTTTTTAACTGATTTGCATATGTAATCCTTTTTTTTAAATTGATTTACATATGCATACCCTTCTTTAATTGATTTATGTACATATTCCTTTTTTTAACTGATTTGCATATGTAATCCTTTTTTTTTAATTGATTTACATATGCATACCCTTCTTTAATTGATTTATGTACATATTCCTTTTTTTAACTGATTTGCATATGTAATCCATTTTTTTTAATTGATTTACATATGCATTCCCTTTTTTAATTGATTTTTGTATGTATTCCGTTTTTTAACTGATTTGCATATGTAATCCTTTTTTTTTAATTGATTATGTACATATTCCTTTTTTTTTTTTTTTTTTGACAGAGTAATAAAATTGCTCAAATACCAGGAAGATCATTCTGTGTCAATTGACCAAGTTGAAAAACTCTGCCTGCCTTGAAAATTCAGCCTCTAAATTGTTGGCTTTTCCCTTGAACTTAACAGCAGTCCACCAGGAATGTGTAATGATGTCAACTACAAAGCAGGTTCTTTTTAAAACTGATATTTATGAAGTAAAACTTAATATGAAAAGAGAACTATGGAGAAATTAAGGGAGGAAGATTGTGTAGCACCAAGTTTTCAAGTCAGGAAGTTACATTTACTTTGAAAAATCAGCATTCAAAATTCTGGTTCTTCAAAGTTCAAACACGGAAATCATCAGATCTTGAATATGGACAGGAAAAACTCAACTATATCAGCCAACAAACAGGTCAACAGGTTTATTTTTTAATTGATTTGTGTACCATTCTTTTCTTCTTTTTTTTTATTTGAAGTAGTAAAATTGTGAAATGATCCAACATAAAAAAAATATCCCAACATTTCTGACAGTCAAGATCAATAAACAATCAATCAAAATGAAATAGGAATTATCAAATGAAAAAAGAAAAAAACAATGAAACAAAACAACAACAACAACAACAAAAAAAAAACACTCAAAGAAACTTGAAATCGAAAAATCAGTCAAGAATTATAAAAGCACAGAAGTATTGTCATTTTTTTTTATCAATTCCAACTTGTATTTTCTTTTATCTTTTAGTTGCTTTTGTTTTATTATAAATCTAACTCACTTGAGTAATTATTTCTATAACAGGGAGAAATAGAGTTTATCCTGTATTATTGTCAGCATACACAGCAATACATAATGGACCCTACCAACCCTGGTACACTGGATGCATCAGAAATCTATGGAGACGTGATTGACAGGTAACAGGTCAAAAGTTCATTACTGCTGAAGACGACCAGAAAAAGTTGAAATTAAAAGTGTACTGGTAGATTGGCTATAGGCAATCACATGGGATCTGAGGGATTTAGTTCGATTCGAAAAGTGAGTTGGCAAGAGTATGTATTGACCCAACCCCTTCACCATGGGCAAGATTTAAGACAAAGTCAAATTTTAAATGAAATAAAGCTGGATTGAATTTTGTTTTCCTTCTCCTAAACTGGTTACCTAAAATAAGGCTAAAGAACCCAGTGCGCCCAACTATTTCACTCATAGCTAAGGGGAGAATATACCTTTCCTAAATGCATTAACATAAAATGCACACATCCTCGTCAACCTGGGTTGTCGATTCTATTTCCTACAATGATAACGGTTATAGTAGTATTAATTAGCAAGGGTAAAGATGTATAACTTGGAGCTTAAGTGAAAATACCAGCCCCATTTGGAGGAAGGGTAGCAAAGGCTTGTAGACGAAAGGATGACTCTTTTTCCTACATCAACTGAATAAAACCATACCGTGTCTTTTTTTTCTCTTTGTTTTTGGAGCTCGGTCCAAAGAAAAGCATAATAGGAAATAAATGTGATTGCTTTTTGTAACAAACATGATTGCCATTCCTTTTTGCTACCAGGATCAAGTGACAACTCTCTTCTATTTAATCTTTTGCAGTGTTACAACAGTTTCTTGCTGTCAGAGAAATAATGACATAAGTGAATTGCCATAAAAAAATAAAAAAATACAAGTCAAAATTAATGATGAATGATTCAAACGGCATGTCAACCAGGGCGAGAGATTAACTGCTTCCCGTTGTCCCGAGAAAAGTAAAATATTCGTTGGAGAAACCCCACGAGACAGTCAATTCAAAAAATAAATATGAAATATGTACAGTAGATTATTAAAGGATGAAAAAAAAAAAAAAAAAAAAAAAAACCTCACGAATTTTGCATCATTTTGAGGTAATTTTATTTTTATTTTTTAATTCTTAGGCGAATTAAAAAAAAAAAAAAGAATTACTCCAAAATGATGTAGAAATAATCGGTTATACATATTTTATTTTTTTTAATTGACAGTCTCGTGGGGTTTCCCCAAAGAATATCGGTGAAAAAGAATTTTTTTTCTTTTACAACGGGTTAAGGTTGACAATACTTATCTGTGGCGAGACAGCTGTCTGCCTTGCTTTTTGATCTGAAACTCAGCAGCAAAAAATAAAAATAATAATTTGGTCTCAACCCCCCCCCAAAAAAAACCCGACGAAATCCAAATAGCTACATTCTTTTTCCCCCCCTTTGATACACAGGGTTTTAGAATAAGAAAAGATGTCGACATCAAGAACCGGACTTACACCAAATTTTCCCGTTCCTTTATTTTTTTGGAGGGGGACGTTTTGTTTTGTTGTTTTTTTTTTTAAATAAAACTCTAGAACAAAATTCCAATTCCTAAATCGGTTGGAAACTGTTTCCTTAGGACTTTTAAAAAGTTGGCGCTAATAAGACCATTTTTAGTGCAAAGGTATGAAAAACTGAACTTGGCATTATAATAAAACAATCTCCCAAGTGAGCAAAGGAAAATATAATAAACTACATCACTTTTTTCACAAAATCTATAAACCAATAAATTACAATATGAATCCATTTCCAAAGGAGAGAGAAGGATCTATATATTTCAAACCATTTTTCATATATTAAAACTTGTAAAAAAAAAAAACCTCCAAAGATGGCAATCAGTTGCTCTAAAGTCAGCTTCACAAGAAAGTTAATAAAGACAACCTCAAAAGATCTGTAGACAAATAGACTTAAATAAGTAAAACCTAGTCATAGAAATTTTGAAAACTATTAGTATATAATTGCAATTTTATTGCTGTTTTCGTGTTGTGTAGATGTTTCTACAGATATGCTCCGCCATAAAACAATGAAATAAGATCCAATTTTTAAGCCAGTTTAGCTAACAAAACTTGTAATTTTGGTTGAGCGAACATGAATTATAAAACATTCAAAGTTGTTTTTTTTTAAATTGTGCATTAAAGAATTGTAAATACATGCTCTTATAAAATGCTTTGTTCGTTTTGAATTTACAATCGTTCCGACGGCAAAAAAATATCTATAATTTTTAAGATTCAAACCAACTCCTTAATAATAAATTTTGAAGAATAATAAAAAAAGAAAAAAGGTCAATTTTCAAACAGTTATGGTTGTTTTTTTTTTTTTAAGGTAAATATTCATGATCGAATGGAGCAATTTTAAGAGGGTTTGTATACAAGTGTTTAACATTCTTTTTTTACAAGTAAACAGTTAAAATGATTTTTGTTGGTTTATTAGGAATGTACAAAAATATGCACCTGATAAGCCACCAATTTTTTCATCTTTTTCTTTTTTAATTCCCCCAAATCGGCAAATCAGATTTTAATGAAATTTTCGCTGATTAAAGCAACAGAAGATCCGGGTTAAAAAAAAAACAAAACATTTTTCCTCAAAATTCTAAAAACTTGTTTTATTATTTTGTTATCATACGCACGCCTCAAAAATGATTTTGTTATTTTGAACCACTTAATGAAGATGCAAGTAAATTAATTTTGCATTTTAAGATAATTACATACAATATAATATAATTTATCTATTTGTTCGTATGGATGCCTTATTTTTTAAGTTAAAAAATTATAAAATAAAGTACAATATTACACTTCAAGGCATTTTTTTAATCATATTCGTTTTCGTAGCTTAATCTTTTGATGATGTGATTAATAAAAGGGAGAAAAATTCAAGTTAAAGGTTTTTTTTTTGTGTTCTTGCTTTAAGTTTTAAAATTGACACCCAGAGATGAAAGTTTTTCAATCACTTGAAGTGAGTGGGATTTTGTTAATTAATGTAAAAATACAGAATGAATATATTTGATGGATTAGATTTAAAAAAACGTATTTTATCTATTCAATAGTTTTTTTTGTTTTTTTTTAAGTGTGGTTTTTCATTGATTGATATTTTTTTTACCGAGGCCTGCAAGCAAATCAATATAAAAAAGTGTCACACGGGGGAGAGATTAACCTATTCCGAAAATTTATTAACATAAATAAAACACGGATTATTAAGCTTTTGATCATCCATATTAAAAAGTGCGCAACGCTTAAAAAAAGCATAACATTGCCGATAATAAGTGCGTATTTTCTTCTTTGTTTTTTTTGTTTTTTTTTTTGCTTTTTTTTCACATACTTATTGGTTATTAACCTCAAGAGAAGTTGAATAATACTTTTTATTACAGAAGACCATGTTTTGTCTTGTTTTTTTTAAATTTCCATTAAAAGCTAGATTTTAATCATAGATCTCAAGTTTTGAGTGTAGTTGATTTGTTATTGTTGACGCGAATACTGGAATATTGTTTCATTTTTAATTTCATAATTTAACTTTTTTCTAATTTCGTTTAAATACAGAATGGTTGATTCTCTAAACATACATTAAATCCGAAATATATAAAAATTTCTTTCAATAAAAACAGACAAAAAAAAACAGTCGCAAAACGATATAAGTAATTTAAGCCAAGGATTTCTACCGCCTCTCACGCAAACGGACTTGGCAAAATACGAACACAAAGAATTTAATATAATAAGTCAATAAATAAATAAAATGGCAATTTAAAGTAGCAGAACCCTGGGCATAGTAAACATACACTTTATCTAAGATTTAGTCATAGCAGTTCAAAATTTAGTATACTTGAAATAAAATGGGTTTTAAAACACGTAAACTATTTGAAGCTTCTCTTATATATATATATATATATATATATATATATATATATATATATATATATATATATATATTACACAGGGAAAAATTGAAGAACAAAATAATCCAAAGCTAAGAATTTAATGAGAAAGAAAGTCGAAAAAATATGGATTACTTTGTTTTTTTAAATTATTCTCCATATTGTCAGATACTTTCCCATTGTTTACTTATATATATATATATATATATATATATAAATAAATAAATAATGGAAAAAGAATCTGACAATATGGAGAAAAAATTATATATATATATATATATATATATATATATATATATAAAGTTTTCAACTCAATAGGTAGTTTTAAAAAACAAAATGTCCAATGAGAATAATTCTTCAAAAATTTTCTTAACGCAATGTGGGCATTTTACACATGTAGTTTGCATTAGATTTAGCGCCGTCCAGATGGAATTTTGCCCGTTGTGACAATTAAAATATTTTTGTCCAATTGCAAGAACTAAATTGCTTGAAACAAAGCAAGAAAATTCATTTTTATGTCAAATTTTGGTTTAAAAAATACACCATTTGTATATAAGTAAAAATTGTTTTTGCATATCGGTAGCCATATTAGTCCATTATTGTCTGCATATGAATTGGGATGTGTGTGTAATTATATGTGCTATCACGCTTAATATATATATATATATATATATATATATATAACGCAGAAAATTTACCCGTGATTAAAATGAGTAATAAATTTGCTTCAGGCTTCAATCCCTTACCTCTGACGTGTGTATAAAACCATTACGTTAAAGACAAGAAAAGACATTTAAGACATCATGATACATCAATGTGTGAAAATGAAATTTAAAAAAATGTCAATCAGTTTTTCTTTTATGAGATTTGTGTTCTTTGGAAATTTTTATAAATTCGAAATTTAATTAACTGTTTTTCAAAATTTAATTGAACTGAATCTATTCTTGTAATTCTGAAAAAGGAAAACCAAAGTTAAAAGATTAAAAATATTATGACATGCAAAATTTTTAACTCCCGAGTTGAAATTCTTTTTATTGATTTTTACGACTTTTGAAAAAATATTGATTTGAAATCAATTCAATTCTTATGTTAATGGATAAAAATTTTTTTTCCTAACAAATATCGGCATTTCTTTCGAATAAAGTAAATATTATTTATTTCCTAAACGTTTTAATGGCGTTTTTATTATGATATTAACAATTATAGACTATAGCAAGGTAGGAAAAATAATTTCGGGACAGTTAAAATTGTTTTTTGAGACAGTAATGAAAAAGTCTAGAGACCTGATGTCAAACCGTCTAGGATTCATGCCAAAAGGTCAGGAATCACGATTTATGTTAACATTTTTTGTGTAATTGCTTTTAATTCATTTGGGGAGAGGTATGTGGTCCCATAAAATATGAAAAAATATTAACAGATCCTAATGACCCACAGATGTCACCTTACTACCATTTTGGGTCAAAGTCGACCTGAGACATGAAGGAATACTCCACAGATCTCTAGAACTGGAGCCTCATCATCAGATACAGTTTAATATCATAACCAGAACACACCGTTTTTTGCAGGGGTGGGGTCTTAGCTCACCGTAGGGAATACAGTCAGTGTATTCTAAGCCCCGTCAATAGATTAATATGTCACGAGAATCTCTCTTTTCTCGTTTGTTTTCAGGCAAAATATGACAATGGATTAACTAATTCGCGTTGAGGTTTATTTAAAATGGAAGCAGCATTTAAATCCTCAGCATGAATAAGTAGAATTTCTTTACAACAGATGATGCCAATTCAGAGTGATTAAAACCAATATTTATATTAAGGTGTTCAAAAAGTAATTACATTTTACAAGCGAGGATATAAAAACAAACGTAATTCAAATTTATACAAGATAAAAATTTAAAAAAAATAAAAACTGTAACCAATTTAATTTTAAAAAACTTCAACCCAAGAAAAGATAAGATCGTTAGGATTGGATGTTTTTCCACATCCTCCATATTCACCAAATTCAGCACCTACAGATTTTCATTGGTTTCGATCACTTAAACATTTTATACGTGGAAGAACATTCAGAAATAAAGAAGTTGAAAACAGTCTAAATTAATTAATTTATTCATTTTTATTTTTGGCGGTGGTGGTGGGGGGGCATAGATTTCTTTAAACGTGGAACCGAATGTTGGTCTCCCAGTTGGGCTGAAGTTGTTGAAAATGAACGTGATCAAGTTTTTGATATATTAACAAATCTAACTTACATTCGTTCTTATTATACTCTCTGATAAAACAAACTTTTTCTTGCGGAGAGGCCAGAGGGGGGGGGCGCTCAGGTTTCTTTAAATGTAAAATTGAAAATATGTCTTCCCATTATGCAGCAGTCGTTGAAAATGAAGGCGATTACAGTTTTGATGATAATACTTAAATTCAATTTACATTTGTTTTTATATCTTCTCAAATAAAACATGATCACTTTCCTAACATCCTAATATAATCAAACCAATAGTTTGACTGATTAACAATATCAGACGGTTTTATTAAGTTAAATTACCGAATTTAGATTATCAATCATGGACAATTATTTTGAGCATTTTTGTAATGAGACTCAGGAATGATCATCATCATCAACAACAACAAATTATATATATATAAAAAAACTCTTTCTATGTTCAGTAGTATTCTCCTAACAATTTATGATATAAAGTAAATTTTCTTCTAAACCAAAAGATACCAGGATTATTTCTAGACGAACATTATACAATCAAAACAAATATAATTAGGTATTATCTATAACCAAACTCTGCAGTGTTGATACTTTGTAATCAAAAGCATAATTGCCACACCTCTGTAATAAAAGGTATATAAAAAAAACCTGCACGCAGGGTACTGCAGGAGAAGCAAGGACAAACTCATCAGTGATGTACTCCTATGGACCCCCGCATATGGCCAAGCAAAAGCAGGACGACCAGCTCGAACATACATACAGCAGCTATGTGACGATACGGGATGTAGCCCTGAAGACCTGCCAGAAGCGATGAATCATAGGCAGAAGTGGCGAGAGAGGGTCAGGGATATCTGCGCAAGCGGCACGACATGATGATGATGATGATGATATATAACCAGATTTTTTTTTCAAAACCTTGGGGCTTGCCGTTTTGATTGTATAAAATTCTACTGGAAATAAATAAAATCCTGATATTTATAATTGAGGAGAAAATTGACTTTTTATTAATAAAATTTTTTTTTAAGCAGTATATTTATTTATACATAATTTTTGTGTCTATATGGACATTTGCTTTGGTATCTTTGTTTAATGGCGTATCAACTTTCGTGGGTTATTTAATGTCACAGCCATCACTGCGAAAAAAAACAAACAAACAAACCCAGCAGTGATACTATTTAACCCATAACTGGAATGATAAAGAGGTTCAGGCTTTTCTCTAAGGGTATTAGTCCGAAAGTGAATGTAACTGCGCGATTGGAGTTCGAACTCGCTTACTTCGAGGTCGCAGTCGAGCACTTTTATATAAGTTTTTGTAGTTTATCTTTTAATTCATGTGTTTATAGCAATTTTTTGTAAACGTCAGTTCTACTTCTCTTACTCCCGGGTATATAACTCAGGGTTTTTTTTTATTATACATACAAGTCAGATATGTTAAATACTAACTCACCTGAAGATCGAAAGCGGGAAACTTGGGTCGTGAATTATCACCCTGATTTATATCTAATTCTATACTTGAAATATATTTCGATATTGTTCTCTGTGAAGATTTTACGGACTAAAAACGATTAGGACATTAAGTTTTAATCATAATTCTCTATAGAGAGTGCAGCAGAAATACCCACCCCATTTTTAACTGTCACTTGTGTGCTATAAGTGAACGGAGGCAAGTGGCAACGGTAGCTCCATCTAGCTAATATCTTGCCATTTTTGAACTCCAGTTACGATCACGGCTTGGTCCAGTGCACATCGTATGTTTACAATAGAAACTTTTTTTTTAAAGACAGGTGAACCTGTAGTTTTCTGGAATTCGACTGCAAAGAGGTCTTTCATGTAGCTTTCTTTTTAAGCGATAAACCTGTGGTTCTGAATTGTTCAACTCATAAAAGTTTCGATTTTCTATCTGGAACAGCATCATTTCGATGTAATATGAAAAACACTCTGTGTAGAAATTCCAATTCACCAATCTTTTAAAAAAAGCCTTTCACTAGTAAATATACTGTATGGACCGGTCCAAACCATAATCATAACTGAATATCTGAAAAAAAAAAACGTTGATAGATGGAGCTACCATTGGCATTTGCCTAAGTTCACTTGCACCACACATGCGACAGAATGAAATATAGGAGGTATTTCTGCCTCACTATATATATATATATATATATATATATATATGAGAGAGAGAGAGAGAGAGAGATTAGTTTGTTTTGTCTAATGGCATATCAACCTTTGTGGGTTATGTCGCAGTCCACTACACCCCGGGAACTTTATATATATATTTATAATATCATTATTATACTTTATTTGAATTTTCCCACAACTTGGGTAACTGGCCTTAGTTTCCAGAGCTCGACAAGAGTCTTCTTAACATTCTTACCAATCTCAACAGTGTTGTGATCTTGATAGTCTAGATTTTTCTCAGGATCTCCAGTTCCCTAACTCTCTTTTCAGGGTCTTTGGGATTGTTCCAAGGGCTCTGACTAGAATTGGTATCACTGTCCTCTTTATGTTCCATAGCTTTTTTCAGTTTCCTGGCAAAGCCAAGGTATTTATCCAGTTTTATATCTTTTATTACTTGATATGGCATGACGAAGGTAAAACGAATATATATATATATATATATATATATATATATATATATATATATATATATATATATATATATATATATATATATGCTAAAAATACAGCAAATAAGATGTAAACTCGATTTTACAGTTTCTTTTCTTATCAAGATAATAATATCTGTTCAGTGCATGTTTTGTCGTATAAAAATAAGAAAACATTCGTCCATCTTTTGCAGCAAATTACTGGAATTTTCCCGAGCTGATATCACTTCCAATGTTCAGAGACTAGCATTTATGAGAGAGAAAAAAGGGATATTAAATAGATATCAACGCTTGCTTGATTATTCATCACTGATATAGTAGAATAATACCCATAAAAGATGCTGAAATTATTTACGTATAGATCAGTATCTCAGCCTCCTAAGACCAGAGTACGGTATTGGCGCTCTCTGTTAAGAATAAGATCGTAATACTGGAACACAACCGAGGATCAAAGTATTGCTCTCTAGTACTTCTCCCGAAGATCAGAGTGTAGCATCTGTGCACTCTGCCTAGGATCAGAGTGTAGTATCAGAGAATTCCGCCTCTGAACAAAGTATTGCTCCTCAATACTTCTATTTAGGATCAGAGTGTAGTATCAGAGCATTCTGCCATTGAACAAAGTATTGCTCCTCAAGACTTCTACTAAGGATCAGAGTGTAGTATCTGGCGATGTGAAAATCCCATAGCTATTTAAAAAAAAACTAAAAAAATAGATTATGCAATTCTATGATTGCACAATTATTTAAAAAAAATAAAATTTATTCTATGATTAGAAAATAGGAAAAACCAGAAATTTATATGAATAGACGTTTCTTGTTTATTTTGTTTCTTGTACATTTCGTTTTTGTATTTAATAGGCTTTCAAGAATCAAAAATATATATTCATAAACCAAGTAACTTATCAATGACACTAAGTATATCTCCTATATTCTTATTTTCATTTCTCGTTTACAATTTCCATATATTTTGATTTAATGCTTTTAACTTGAATTTCATAATAACATTTTTTCCTTTTTTTTTTGTTTATTGGCATATCACCCTTCTTGGGTTATTTAATGCCAAATCCATCCTTCTAGAAGAACAGTAGTGGTACTATTTAACTCGTAGCTGGAAGAATAAGGAGGATCATACCTTTCCCAAGGGTATTTGTCCGAAAGTGAACGTAATAGCACGACTGGAGTTCGAACTCGCTTACTACGATTCCACAGTCCAGCATTTTAACCATTACACCACGAGGACACCTTTCCTTTTTTTGTGTTCCAATATTTTAAGACAGATATTCACAAAAGGATGAGATTAAAATCAAGGGTCTTGCAGAGTTTGGTATACAGCCACCCACCAGCCTCACACTCACTAATGCATATGGATGCTTCACATTAACCAAGGGTTGACTGGGTTCTTTAGCCTTGGTTAGGCAATCACTCAAAGAAAACTTGAATTCAAACAAAAAAATTGACCCTGCGTTACATCCTGCCAGCGGCGGAGGGATTGGATAAATACATACTGCACATCTACTATTTATTATGCGCACCAGAGACCGATAAGGGATCAAGGATTCCATAAAGAGATCCCTAAAAATTTTGATTCAGAGATATCTTCTATATAAAAAAAAATCCTGAAATATTCATAACATATATATCTAAGTTCAATAATTCCATTTTCCGTGCCCTTGACCGTCAGTTTATTTACACCCCCAACCATAAACTGTGCCCTTAAACGTCAGTCTATGCAAAACCCCAAACATAAACTGGGCCCTAAACCGTCAGTCTATCTGCACACCCCAATCATAAACTGGGCCCTAAACCGTCATTCTATCCACGACCCCAATCATAAACTGGATCCTAAACCATCAGTCTATCCATATATCTAAATTTCTAAACTGTGTTGCAGGATATAATACAAAAACAGGATAAACTTTGATATTCAAGCTGAAATTTGTACTTGTCTCACAAATATCATTTTCTCTGCTACATCAATACTTGTTACATCGCTTTTCTGGAAATGAGCTTCGTATAAGAATTATTGTCGTAAGAAATGGAGTTCAAATCATAACAAAGTGTCAGCATGGTATCTTTTTATACTTTGTATAACGGTTATCATCATTGGAAATGGATTTGGCAGTGTGAGTTCAAATCTTGGACGAATCTATTTTCATTTTACTTCATACTCATGCCCTTGTTTGTAGGTTTGGTTTGGTTTGGTTTTATGGCATATCAACCATTGTAGGTTATTTAATGCCAAATCCATATAAACAGTTCTATTTCAAATATAGTTTTTGTTTACACACAGTTAAATGTCAAAACAGTTCTCTTTTGAATAATTCAATTTAACATTGTAAGGTTTCAATGTCAAAAACAGTTCTATTTCAAACAATTCTGTTTAGCATAAGTACACAGTTTAAATATCAAAACAGTTCTATTTCAAGTAATTTAGTTTAGCATAAGTACACTGTTTAGTTCTATTTTGCCCATAGATAAGACCCTATCAGGTGCTACCACTCCAGGCCAGAGTGGGCCTGGAAGCCATGGCAATAAAGGGGTACTCCGCATTCCCCAAAGCTCGAGCATTACAGGGGCCTCACCATCAGACTGTTTAATGTCATATCCAGGACAATCGTTGGGAGAGTCTTACCCCTCAACAGAAATGCAGTCAGTGTATTTTGCAGTCCCAGCTTACTGGGCCATGATGCTCTTGGGGTAGGCATGAATCCATGTTTTCACCTTCTAACTATAGATAGGTAGGATAGACTGTTTTTTGTTTTCATATGGCAACCAATCTAAGAGAAAGAAAAACTTCAAACCAGCATTACTTCACTAAAAATTGATCTGCTCATTAGGTAAATATATACATACTGACATACATGGTCAAATGAATTCATACCTATTCCTAACCTTGTAATGGCAACCAGTCTAGGAGAAGGAAAGACTGAATTCAAACTAGCACTACTCTGCTTCAAATTTGACCTAGTGTCGTATTCTGTCTGTGGCAGAAGAGTTGGATAAATATGTACATCGCTTACATTGATACTTCAGATTATTTGTCTCTCATCCTTTTTATTAAATGGAATTGTTAACTCAATGAAAGTATTTCTTTTTTGTGTTATTTAACTGGTGTGAGGTAGATACAAGTCCAGATTTTAAATTCAGAGTTATCCTTCTCCTAGACTGGTTTCACACGGTTAACTTTTATGCCTCTGTTCTTTAACTCAAGCAAGAAAGACCATTGCTTGGATACGGAGATTGGATTCAGAATTGGAACAGGAAGTAATTTTATCAGTAGCTGAATAAGGACAGGAAATGGTTAACATTCAAAAGTCAGTCACACATTCCTCAAAAGTAGGACAAAAACTATATAAGTCTTTAAGTTTATGTAATGTTCTACATATGGTATATTTCGATGATCTAAACTATTCTGAAAGTTTCCAAGCATTGGGGTTTTGAAACATCATAATTAATGATTGAAGTTCGTTGAATTTTGAGATTTATTTTAAGGGACAAATCCCTAAACTTAAGACACTTAAATCTGTTTCAGGCAGTAGATGAAATGTCAATTAAAAAAAAAAAAGAAAGAAAAAAAAAAAAAGAATACTTAAAAATACAAATAAAAATACTGATTTAAAAAAAATGAAAAAGTAAAATCAAAATACATTTGAAATTTTAATTTGTATCCATAACAGATATTTTGTAAATTATATTAAAACTGAATTATTATTAACGAAAAATCTCGCTCTTACTGAAGAGATCCAAATCTTTATTTGTTAAGGCAGTTTCAGTATTGCCAGGTGAGTGTTTTTATATGATTCAGTATTGTTTTTATATGATTCAATATTGCAATCATGGCAATTTTTCTGTATTTTGTAAAAATTTACATCAAATAATGAAATTTGATTTAAGGGACAAATCTACCATTTAAAGACACTTTAATCAGATAATGTTTCATTTCTTTTCAATTCTTGATTCTGCTGGTAACCTGAGTGGCTTTGAGGACTTGTTTAAAATAATACCTTTAAACTGATAGAATCTCTTAATCACCATTATAACATTTAAAATAAAAAGTTAGAGTTATATATTGAAAGTGGTATGATACAGAAATAAAATTTAGTAAAACAGGATTTCTTCTTAGCTGTAGCTGTGTCCGAACTACTATATGGATGCACTATATGGACACTAACAAAATGCATAGAAAAAAGCAGCAAAAGCAGCATCTCATAAAACAGCAACTGTACGATCACTTGCCTCCCATCATACAAACCATTCAAGAAAGACTAACAAGGCATATGAGGCACAGTTGAAGAACAAAGGACAAACTCATAAATGACGTTCTCTTTAGGACTCCTGCATATGGACATGCCAGTGTTGGCCGACCAGCAAAGACTTACATCAGCTCTGTGTGGACACAAGATGCAGCCTAGAAGACCTACCAGAAGCGATGGATGATAGGGATGGATGGCAAGAGAGAATCAAGAGAACTCCATGTTGCCAGTGTGACTTGATGATGGTGATGAGAGTTAATGTAAGAAAGGGAATCCAGATATGAACAATGATATTGAAATTGAAAATTTCAAATTAATAGCTTTTAATGGCATGTCAACCCTTCTAGGGATATCTCTTCCTTAGAGGTGAATGAATCACATTCATTGTATGAGGATCATTAAATAAGTTTCCAGACTTTTTTCGTATAGGCACTTTTATTGATAGTACACACATGAAACTCTAGTCCTCTTCAAAGTAGTATCTTCCGGCTGCAATGCACTTATACCGTTCCAACAACTTCTGGAAGGTTCCATGGAAGTCCTCTTGTGCGAACATGTCAAAGACCTTCGTCACAGCCTCTTTCATCTTCTCAAGGTCTGAACTATAGGGAGGCTGAGGAAGTGTCTTGATGCCCATCTTGGTCAAATAGTCTGTGACAAGGATGGAGTTGTGGACTGGTGCATTGTCCTGCTGGAAATGCCACTGACCCGATTTCAAGAGTCCTGGCCTCTTCCCTAGGAATCTCTTCCTGAACTCCCTTAAAACCTCAACATAGTAACCCTAACCCTAACCCTTTGGCCAATCAACTTTGGTACATTGACTTCCTTACTCCTCCCATACCTCTCATCATCTCTCACAGACTCTCTGCCTTCCTTGAATCTCTTATGCCACTCAGAAACTAATGCTTAATTCATGCAAGATGCTTCAAAAGCAGTCTGAAGCATTCCATACGTTTCTGTGGCATTTTTTCCAAGTTTAAAACAGAATTTTATTGCATATTGTTCTTCTAAAGTGTCAGATTGCATTTTTGAAATTCACCACTTGTAACAATCAGGTTTTAGTTTGGTGTATTCCAATTGCTGCTGTAGCTGTTCATTTGAATCTGAAATCATAAAAATTGGTCAGTCATCTCATAAGATGTATAGCAATAACATACTGAATGTTCAAGAGTTTACAACAATGGTAAATGCCTGTACAAAAAAGTCTGGAAACTAATTGAATGCACCACATATATTCATATTTACATTTTTTGGTTTGGTTTCTTCATTTAATCGCATATCAGCCTTTATGATTTATTTCATGCCTAAGCCATCCATGTAGAAGAACAGAAGTGATAATATCTAACCGATAGCTGGGCGGTGGGTGGGGGTACTATAGGGGAGTTGATACCATTCTAAAGGGAATTAGCCAGAAAGGGAATGTAATAGCATGAGTTTCAACTTACTACAATGTTACATTACATTTTTCTGGAGTTGTTTTCTAAGAAGTCTTTTATTTCATACAGTTATATGGTTTCAAGTATTCCTATCTAATACAAATAATTTTCTCACAGTTATATGATATCAAGTATTCCTATCTAATACAAATAATTTGCTCACAGATATATGGTTTCAAGTATTCCTATCTAATACAAATAATTTGCACACAGATATATGGTTTCAGGTATTCCGATCTAATACAAATAATTTGCTCACAGATATATGGTTTCAAGTATTCCTATCTCATATAAATAATTTGCTCACAGACATATGGCTTTGAGTATTCCTATCTAATTCAAATAATTTGCTCACAGTAATTTGATATCAAGTATTCCTATCTAATACAAATAATTTGCTCACAGATATATGGTTTCAAGTATTCCTATCTAATACAAATAATTTGCACACAGATATATGGTTTCAAGTATTCCTATCTAATACAAATAATTTGCTCAGAGACAAATGGCTTCTAGTATACCTATCTTATACAAATAATTTGAACACAGACATATGGCTTCAAGTATTCCTATCTAATACAAATAATTTGCTCACAGGAATACAATATCAAGTATTCCTATTTAATACAAATAATTTCCTCACAGATATATGGTTTCAAGTATTCCTATCTAATACAAATAATTTGCACACAGATATAAGGTTTCAAGTATTCCTATCTAATACAAATAATTTGCTCATAGACAAATGGCTTCAAGTATTCCTATCTTATACAAATAATTTGCTCATAGACAAATGGCTTCAAATATTCCTATCTAATACAAATAATTTTGTCATAGACAAATGGCTTCAACTATTCCTATCTAATACAAATAATTTGCTCATAGACAAATGGCTTTAAGTATTCCTATCTTATACAAATAATTTGCTCATAGACAAATGGCTTCAAGTATTCCTATCTTATACAAATAATTTGCTCATAGACAAATGACTAAGTATTCCTACAAATAATTTGCACACAGTAATGATTTAATCCTTAGTAAACAATTCTAAGATCAAGTAAATGTTCTTACTTAAACAAATAATTTACAGTTATATGGTATGCAATAGTCTATCAAATACTAATAATTTCTAAACAGTTCTATTTGACTCATAGATGTGACCCCAACAGGTACTACCTCTCCAGGTCAGAGTGGACCTGGAAGTAATGTCAATGAAAGAGAACTCTAAACTCTAAAAGTCTTCAGAATTCCAGAACTGGAGCCTCACCATCAGATGCAGTTTAGTGTCATACCAAGGACACCTTTTTTGAGAGGGGATCTTAACCCTCTGCAGGGGATACAGTCAGCATATTTTATACTCTAATGACAAGTCGAAAAATTTATGAAACAGTGTAAACTTAGCTGATAAGAGAGAAGAGTAACTGAATATGACGATTAAAAATGCATTGTGATGCAAATATTCAATATATGAGGAGAAAAAAACAAAACAAATAAAAAACACCAACAACTAAGCTAACAATAAGTGAATTAATGTCAAGTAAAAAACCAAACACTTAAAAACAAGAAAAAAAGCAAATATTTACAAAGGTGAGAGAGAAGGGGTCAAGAGTTGTTTTGCTTTGATTATGGTAGAGAGAGAGAGAGAGAGAGAATGATAGAAGAAAAGACAGAGAGAGAGAGATTGATAGAAGAAAAGACAGAGAGAGAGAAAGAGAGAGAGAGAGAGGATAATGAGAAAGAAGAAAAGAGAATGGGATAGATAAGGAAAAAAGACAGTGAGAGGAGGGGGAGAGAGAGAAAGAGATATGGAGAAGGACATAAAGAGAGAGACAGCAGTAAAGAGAAAAGATTGAGAAGGGGAAAAAGATAAAGAGAGCTATAAGTTGAAAAAGAGAGAGATAAGGAGAAAAAAACAGAGAGAAAGAGATATGTATATAAGGAGAAAAGAGAGAGAGAGAGAGATAAGGAGAAAAAATACAGACAGAGAAAAATAAGGAGGAAAGTAGAGAGAGAGAGAAAGATAAAGAGAAAACATAGAGAAAGAGATAAGGAGAAAAGAGAGAGAGAGAGAGAGAGAGAGATAAGGAGAAAAAACAGAATGAGAATGATAAGGAGAAAAGACAGAGGGAGATAAGGAGAAAGAAAAAAGATAGCAAAACAGATAAGGAGAAAAGACAGGGAGAGATAGTGACAGAGAGAAAAGAGAAAAGAGAGAGCAAGAGAGAGGGATATAAGGAGAAAAGAAAAAGAGATGGACTGGAAAATAGAGAGGGAAAAATTGGAAAGCTTCGGTACAAAGAGAACAAAAATCAATAATGACCCCCCCCCTCTCCCACTTCACAGGACAACAAAATTGAGAAGAAAAAAAGAAGAAAAGAATTGAGAAGTGAAATAAATGAAAGTCAAATGACCAAATCTGATGAGGATCAAGAGATAGCGTAGAGTTGATGAGGGTGAAGAAGATGAGTAGAGGGCAAGGAACATGGCCAGCCAGGATTGTAATCTTTCTTCTGCATTTCTGCTTAATACAACTTAGCTTTCTTTATCTTTCCCATTCTCTGATACAGATATTTTGTTTTTCCTCTTTAAATGTCAAATGCTGTGTCAGTCAAAAAATAAATAAACAAAAATGAAAAAAGAAAGAAAAAGGAAAAAAGAGGAAAAAGAAAAAAAAGGAAAAAGAAAGCTTGCCGATGCAAATCCAATGAAAAATACAGAGAAATATCAGGCAAAAATAAGGAAGATGGCCACAAAGAAATCAGAAGATAATTCAAGTTTTGAGTTTGTATCACTTCAGCTCACCTGGCCTTGTGCCAGGAATAGTAGAAGTTTTCTGATTAGAGCAGGAGGTCAGTGTTCAAGAACAGATTAAAAAAAAAACACACAAAATTTTGTTTTCCTTTATTAAGCAGGAGCCTCACCATCAGATGCAGTTTAGTGTCATACCCAGGACACTCTTTTTTAAGGGGCAGTGACCTTACTCCTCAGTAGAGGAAACAGCAGATTCTAAGCTCTGCCAACAGGGTGGATAAATGCGTTACATACCAAGGGACTATTTTGAACAAAATTAATGCTTCATTTTTTTTATTTGATGGCAAATACAGTTTCATTCTTGATTCTAATTTAAACACAGTGTGGGTGTGTATGTGCATCTCTCTCTATATATATATCTACACACAGACGTGTATATAAGTTGTAGTAAGTTGGCCAACTGTAGTCGAAGGCAACCTGAAGGCTCTCTTTTCAATAGCTACTACACCGAGGTGTAGGGGAGGGTACTATTCCTTTCCTTGGATTGTTCCACTTACCTTTGATCTGTACCTTATAATACTGAGTGTTAAGCAAGAAGGCATCAAGTACCATTTTTTGAGTCTTTGGTATGACTTGACCTGGAATTGAACCCAACACTCCCAGACCATTGGCAAACACACTAACCATTACGTCAATACCACACACACACATACACAAACAGCAATATATAAGCATAATGGACATTTTAGTTGAATAGTTTGAAAACATGTTAGAAATTAATAATTGAAAAACTTCCAGTTAGAATTCAAACAATTTAAGACTTTCTTTCCCCTTTTTTATTTATTCAGAGAGAAATCAAATATATTATTTATTCTTGAAAATCATTTGCATTTTTCTAAGAATAATTTTTCTTTACAACTTTAAAAATAAAACAGTACATAAAGCTGGTGTTGATAGAACGCAAAAGTGGAATTTCTATTTGTCATTCAATCCCACTTCAACATCACAACTACTGTCAGAGCAAAATAAAAAAATGACGATCAAGTTAGGCATTTGTGATTTTAATCTGAAAGGTGAGAACTTGGCTAAATAATTTGCAATTGTTTACTTGTATTTAATTACAGATCCCCCCACAAAAAAAGCTCAAAAAATTTCCTTTTAATGCAATAAGGCGGAAAGAAAGAAATGATTAAAAAAAGGAGAAAATTAAAAGAAAAAATGAAAAAGAATGAAAAGAAGAAAACGAGGCTGGAGAGGAAGGATATGATTAAAAGAAAGACGAGAGAAGAAGAAATTAGTGAAGTAGAAGGAAAAAACAATAAAAGATAAGAATATTTAAAAGACATGAAGAAGAAACAGCCGATGAGTATGCCAAAATCTTTTGTGATGTAAAAAAAAAAAAAAAGAATTTGATTAAAAAATACATTGTAATGTTGGTGGGCTATTTTCAGTAAAGATGAAAAAGCAGGAAAATGTGACCCTTGGGGCTCACTTCAAAAGAAAGAAAGAAGGAAAGAATGAAAAAAAAAGGAGAAAAGAAAGAGAAAAAAGAAAAAGAAAGAAATCAAGAAAAGAAAATACTGAAAGAAATAGAAGTAAATAAAAAATAGAAAAGAAAAAAAAGAAAAAGCTCAAAGAAATAGATAAAAAAGAAAAGAAAAAAGAAAATGATAGAAAGAAAGAAAAAAGATGAAAAAATAAAAAGAAGCATATGAAAAATAGAAAGAAGAAAAGAAAAGAACATCCAAAAAAAAAAAGGTAAAAAGAAAAGGAGAACAAATAGAAAAGAGAAAGTAAAGAGAAAACAACAGAAGAAAGAGAAAAACCTTAAGGAAATAGATGAAAAAAAAAAAGAAAAAACAAAACAAAGAAAAATAAAAGAAGAGAAAGGAAGAAGGAAAGAAAAAAAGAAGCTGAATGATTGAGAAACAGATGAAGAGGAAAAAAAACAAAAACAAGACAAAGCAAGATATGCCTCTCCAAATTTAAATATTTGAGTAAAAAGAACAAACTGCTGATATATGAAGGCCATATGTAGACATTGCCAGAAACAGCAGTAGCATCCTTTCAGCTGACAGTAAGAGGGGTGCATAAAACAGGAAAAACAAGGGAATGGTAAGGGAGGAGAGTTGCTCAGTGCTCCGCATAACCCAACCTCCAAACCTTGGAGCAAACAAGCAGCTGCAGCATGCATCATCAGTTAGCCAACTTTTGCATTCGGCCAGCCCACTATAAATTTTTACATGTGAATGTTGCTTTATGATAAAATAGATGATTGAAAAAAGGACAACTGCGACAATATCAGAAAATATTTCATTTTAATTATTTCAAGGAAAGCCCCAGATCCTTCCTTAGAATTTAAAAAAAAAAAGAAAAAAAAAGAATCAAATAATATTAGATGTTCTCATTCTAATACTGAGAAAAAAAATACCATTTTTTCACCCCATAATTATACATAAAACACAAAGTTTTAAAGTTTTGATAGTAGTTTTCATCACCTTTTCGTGGTGTAATTGTTATAGAACTTTACTGACAAGCCATTACTTGTTCGTTTGATTCTCACTGAGTGTCTCATATTTCTAACCTGGGGCCAAACTGATCTAAGCTGCATAAACTTTTTAGAAGGAGGTTTACTTCATGAGCCACTAATTTAATTCTGGCAAGAAAAATCAGAAAGTTTATCTTAAATATTTATAAAATTATATTATATTATATTATTATATTATATCATAATATTATATCATATTATATTATAATATTATATTATATATTATATTATATTATATCATATTAAAACTCATAAAAGTCTTCCAACAACTCAAGTATCATAAATGTCAATCCTCAGGTGGCTAGCAAAATGAAAATATGCGCGAGTATGTGTGCATATATATATATATATATATATATATATATATATATATATATATATATATATATATATATATATATATATATGTATTACTCTAAAATATCCAGTCAGTGTCCAAGGACAGTAGGTGTGGATTATTCTTTACATAGAATATATGAGGGTAATCATATAAATCTATGGGAGTGCTCAATGTATGGCTATTGTTAGTTCCCTATTTATTCTCTAGGGTATAACAAAATTCACATTCAGAATTCACAATAGTTCCCAATTTGTTCTCTAGGGTATAACAAAATTCACAAAATTCATCTGACGAGACAGAGAGTATAGTAATAATATTCTCCACCGAAATAAATTTATTACGACGACTTAACCAAGTTTGAGTCTCCATTAAATTGTACTATATATATATATGTAGTGCATCCATATAGCAGTATCGATGTGACCGCTGCCTGGAAGAAACTGCGTTTCATTTTATCAGTTAGGTCTGATTTCCATATAGTCGATAGCCTATTGATAGCTGTCCATGCTTTCGTTAACCTATGCACTACATGGACGCTAACAAAACGGCTGGAGAAGAAACTAGATGGCAATTACACAAGAATGCTGCGTGCAATCCTCAACAAGTCCTGGCGGCAACACCCAACAAGACACCAACTGTACGGCCACCTGCCCCCTATCACGAAAACTATTCAAGTTAGGCGAACCAGACATGCAGGACATTGCTGGAGAAGCAGAGATGAACTCGTAAGAGATGTACTCTTATGGATCCCCACACACGGCCGCGCAAAAGCAGGACGACCAGCACGAACGTACATTCAGCAGCTATGTGAGGATACAGGTTGTTGTCCTGAAGACCTACCTAGGGCGATGAACGATAGGGAGGAGTGGCGAAAGAGGGTCAGGGATATCCGTGCTGCCAGCACGATATGATGATGATGATGATATATATATATATAGGTGTATGTATAGGTGTATACACATATATGTGTGTGTGTGGGGCCAATAGGCCTAGTGGGTAGAGTGATCACCAATGGCTCGGGAGACCTGGATTCAATCTCAGGTCAAGTCATACCAAAAACTCAAAAAATGGTACTTGATACCTCCTTGCTTAACACTCAGCATTATAAGGTACGTATCAAAGATAAAGTGGAGCAATCCAGGGAAAGGAGTAGCGCTTTCCCTTATACCTCAGTGTAGTAGCTAATAAAAAGGGAGCCTGTTGGTTGCCCTCGACTATGGTTGGCAACTTTATTTACAATACGTGTGTGAGTGTGTGTGTGTGTGTGTATATATATATATATATATATATGTTTATATGCATATAAGTGTGTATGTGTGTGTGTGTGTGTGTGTGAATATATATATATAAAAATTCAGTTTAGTTTTAATAGCATTCAGATTTTTAAAAGGAAGTACTTATAATTATTAGTGAATAACTGGATAACATAGTGACTTTTAAAAGTGATGGGATTATTCAAGGATCAGAGTGTAGTATCTGTACCTGTAGAAATTCAACATTTATTAAAAAAACTAAGATGTAAAATAAACAAATAAAAACAGCTATTATTTTACAGAATTTAACATTTAATATTTTCCCCACAATTGAAAATGAATACCAGATGTATTAATATAAAGATGATCCTTTATTTTTCTTTATTTTAACATACTTCTCTATTAATGGCGATTTCAAAGAGTTTCATTTGTCATCATTCAGGGCAATGCATTTTCAATTCTTTTTAGCAGGGATCATGGATCATTAAAAAAAAAAAAAAAAATTTTCATTATTTTATAATCAAATAAAATAAACAGAGAGCTCTGTGCAGATACAGTGTGTAGTTTGAAAGACTTGCTGAGAGCATTGGATGATAGGGAGAGAGAGAGAGAGAGAGAGAGAGAGAGAGAGAGAGAGAGAGAGAGAGTCAGGAAAATCTGTACCATCAGCACCATCTCTTTAAAAAAAATAAAAGAAAGTTTCCTAGTGTCACTGATAAATTTATTTGCAAGCAAATACTAAAATATTTCCTAATTAATTATGCATTTAGAAAAATTAGGAAGTCCAATTATCTGGGGCTAACTAAATATAATCATTAATAAAAAAAGTTATCTAACCAAGCTCACAAGGAGCTGGTATCTGACACAAGGTTAATTTAACGCAGAGATTCTGCAAAAAGCAAAACTGGGAGGGGACAGCTAAAAAGTGCAAAGTTATGTCAGCATTCAGAGGTACCAAGCAATAAACCTGGCCCTTACCCCTTTCAGAGAAGGGTACAGCTTCTGCCTGTTGGAATCCCCCACCAGAACTTAAGTGATTATTTTTTTTATGTGTCTCCTGAGACAAGGGCTGAAAATCATCTTAAGAGACAATCATAGAGTTTTTCAAAGCCGAGTTTTCTTTTGAAACAAACCAATTTTGTGGAGATATTTTAACTAGATATTCATCGATACAGATACTACACTTTAAATTGAGGCAGAAAATAAGTTAACATCTTTGTTTTAACCAGTTATATATGGCTGGGCTGTTTTCAGAAAGAAATGAAAATTTTGCTGCTTCTTTACTGTAAATGAGAATAAAATATTTTTAAAGGATGGTACGTAAATTCACAGTTTCAAATAGGTTAATAATTTTTGCTTCTCTATTCAAAAAAAATAAACAAATTCATTTTAACATTGCTTAAACTATTCAAGTTAGACGAACCAGACATGCAGGACACTGCTGGAGAAGCAGGGACAAACTCATAAGTGATGTACTCTTATGGACCCCCACATATGGCCGAGCAAAAGCAGGACGACCAGCACGAACATACATTCAGCAACTATGTGAGGATACAGAATGTAGTCCAGAAGACCTGCCAGAGGCGATTAATGATAGGGAAAAGTGGCGAGAGAGGGTCAGGGATATCCGTGCTACCAGCGCGACATGATGATGATGCTGATGATATTCTGTGTCATCTGTAACTCCGGATCCTTTCTCCATCAAATACAGAAATCCGCAGTCTCTTATATAAAATGACATAGTATTTACTTATAATACTGGTACATTCTCTGGTTTACTTTCAATAAGTTTTTGAATATGGGTATGTATCTACCCATCTCTAGGGTGATAGAATATGAAACAAACTCAGTTTAATGTGGGGACCCAGCAGGAAGTTTGCTTCCCACAAGGCTGGTGCCAAAGATAGCTCAGCTCCATAGGCATTTCTTTTTGGGGGGATGCCTCAAGAGCCAGGGCAGTAAATCCAGTCCTTACCTCAACCTTAGACGAGTGCAGGTGCTATCTGGTGGGTAAGATGCCTCCCCAGGAGCTGAGCTGATTTATTTTTTACCCACCCATCATGAATTTTAGGCGAATGTTCAAAAAATAGCTCTTTTATCATTTGTATGGGGAAAAAATTTAGCAGGAAATCAACACCTGATTAAAAATAGATAAATTTAATAATCAAAATCTCGGTGTCATTCATACAAAGACGGGCAAAATATCTGATATAAACATTATTTGTGTACACTCTATCAAATTAGTTCATTAATTTTAATGGCATTTCAACCTGTTTAGGGTTGTTTTATGCCAGGAAATGAAGGAAGTGGGTACATTGTACATTTATATTCACAGGGTGTCTATTCTTCTTCTGGCACTGAACCAAACTAAGCTAAGCTTAATGTCAACAAATAATTGGATTTTCATATTCTCAGTATTTATTTAAAATAAGAACATAATGAAAAAAAGAAAAGAAAAGAAAAAAAAATTATATTATAAATTAAAAGAAAAAAAAAAAAAAGAAGGAAAGTGTACACAAGACGAATACTGAATGAACAAGATATAGAAGAATAACTTAGTACCGATGAGTGCAAGACAGAAACTGAAGATTTGTGAAATGGCAGAGGTTCACTTTATTTATAAGCCTAAAGCAAATTTAAGTTTCTGGAATTTTCTCCCCCCCCCCACCGCCGAATATCCTTTTATCTGGGGTCAGTTGAATCTGGTAATCTAATTACAATATACTGAATAGTACAGAGACAAACAATTCTTAAAGTTTAGTTGGTTGATTGGTTGTTTGGGTTTCATGACATATCAACCTTTGTCGATTATTTAACGCCAAATCAATTTTTATACAAATAGTCAGTTCTATTTCAAACAATTCAAGTTAGCATGAGTACACAGTTTAATTGTCAAAAACCTTTCTATTTCAAGCAATTTAATTTAGTCAAACAGTTCTAATTCAAACAATCCAGTTTCGCATAAGTACACAGTTTAGTTCTATTTAACCCATAGATAGGACCCTATCAGATGCTACCACTCCAGGCCAGAGTGGACATGGGATGGGAGCAATGGCAATGAAGGGGTGCTCAGCATTTCCCAAAGC
Source organism: Sepioteuthis lessoniana (assembly GCA_963585895.1). Classification (NCBI taxonomy): domain Eukaryota; kingdom Metazoa; phylum Mollusca; class Cephalopoda; order Myopsida; family Loliginidae; genus Sepioteuthis; species Sepioteuthis lessoniana. Next base: position 112,693,273 of record OY757911.1, read on the forward strand.
TCCAGCATTACTAGAACCTCACCATCAGATTTTTTTACACTCATATTCAGGACACTCGTTGAGGAGGGGGTCTTACCCCACTGAATGAGGTGCAGTCTGTGTATTCTACAGCCCCAGCCAACTGGGCAATTAAAGGTAAGAGTGCAATATTTAGTAAGCTAGTCTCACCAATCCATTATTAATGAAGAGAGAGAGTTTGATCCTCACTAGGTGTCTAATACTTTTAGCTGTGTGCCAAATCTAAGTTTTCGAGGGTGGTGTAATGATTACCAAGCTAGCAGACCATTAATACTAACTAAGTTAAACTAAACAAAAGTTTAGTAAATAACAGCATAATTTTTAAGACTTCAAGTTACCACAAATTATGAGACGCATAACCCAGTGGATAAAAAGCATTGGCAAAAATCTATCTAGTTACCCAGTTGAGTTCAATCCCTAGATCAGGTAGCAAAAATTAAGTGACACCACAAAGACAAATTAAACTCAAAGAATTACTCTACGATCTCCTCTAAGCATAGACAATTGAATAAGAACAATCTATTCATAAAGAATGAATACAAGGTGCCGCTTGAAATTCCCAGGTTAATACCAAAAACAGATACTTGAAGAGGGCCAGCAGTTTACAATTGTTAAAATATTGGGACTTATAATAACAACAAGAATAAGGATACCCATCGAAATAAATCAATGCAGGCTCACTTTTCCCTTCCTTGATACTTTTGGGCAACAGGTTTCTGGCATATTATAAGCTCAGTCAAATGTTTACATCGGGTTTTAGTAATTTTCATATAATGTTTTTTGTGCTAAATTTTTAATATCTAAATGTTCTTCTTAATATGCAACTCTCCTATAACGGTAAAATTCAGTTTGAATAGTGTATTTTTCAAGACTGGTTGCCTTACCTCGGCAAGAGAAAGTAGATTTAGCTTTCTTTGTTTAATGATATATCAACCTCTGTGGGTTATTTAATGCTAAAGCCATTCTTGTAGAAGAATAGTAATGGTACAGTTTAAGTTATATGGGGTGGAGAAGAGGGTTCATACCTTTCCCAAGGGTATTTCTTTGCAAGAGAATATAACAACAAAATAAGAGTTCCAACTCACAACAATGTCACAGCCCAGCATGTAGGTCACAAGGACATGGGGACTCCCTCCTAGAGAGACCAGACTGTCCAAAAACAGGTATATATGAATACATGGCTTTTGTAGCATCTAGAAGGAAATAAATCACACTTTTTTCAGGTGTGAATTTTGTACTGATCAAATATTCACCAAAACATTTTTTCAAAAACTGACTTAATCATTAGTTCTTACAGTACTTTCCTCAGAATATCCCATTATGCAATCAAGTAATTAAATACTCCAGGTTCTTGTCATCAGTATCCTCTAAGTTTTATTATCAATTTTTATAGCTGGGTCTGGTTTGTCTTAGACACCACACTGCTGTTAAAGCCCCTATAACCACCCACAAAAAATTTTCTCCATGATTTTAGATAATTTGGAAAAATGAACCAAACAATATCATAAACCAGGGAATTCCACCAATCCACAGGAAATTCTCATCCCAGATATCTGTATATCATTCTGTGGAAGATTTCTGGAAAATCATTTAGGATTGAGGGAAAACTCATCAAATTTTATTTTCAAAACTGAAATTGCAGAAAACTGCAGCTATTCACAAAGAATAAAAAGAACACAATTCCCTCATATACAAGTATTTACTGGAAACCGATTGGGAAAAAATCACTGGAATTTAATGTGCTATTATATGATCGTGTAATGCAACATTTTTGGTGTATGTGTCATCACTTGGCCAGCATTTAACATCTACTTTTAAGTTCTAATGTTACTATGGTGATTTTTTTATATACAGCTTGGTGAATGGCTTTTGCCTTTTTATTCCAAGACCAACGGCCCCTCATAGTCTAATGGTTAATAAGCTAATCTCAGATCAATTACTTCTGTGTCGTGATTTTGATTCTCTCAAGATGCCAAATACTTTCTGCCTTGTACTAAATCTAAGCAACACTTAGTTTTTAATGAGCATCTCATCATGGTGTAATATGAGCAAGCTAATCTTGTGGATTAATTACAACTGATTAGTGAGTTCAATTCTCACTTGCAGGTATGTGGCAAATCTAAGCTATCTTTGGTTTTTAGCAGGTACTGCAAGAAATCTGAGATAATAAGTCTCAAAACTAGTATTCACCAAAATTATTACAAATTTTTTTGTGTGAGTGGGTGTGACTGCAGGGGAAGAATTAAAATGTACTCTGCATCTTCTAACAGAAGTCCTCTAAAGTTGATATTTTCCAGAGGTTTTGTACAGAATGTGTGTGTATATATATATATATATATATATATATATATATATATATATATATATATATCAAATGCTCAGTATTTTGAATTCATATTTGCTATAACTGTTAGTAAGCTAAAGGTAATATGGAAATTTTGGTATTTACTAACTTTCTATGGTCGGTGCCTTGAGTAGTATACTGAATAGTAGGTTAAGCTAGCAGACAAATGCTTCATACTTCTGGCCTTTTGCCAAAATACGTTAATTTTAATAAATCACTACTTACTTTCTCTGATTTTAACATTCACTGATTACTATATATATATATATATATATATATATGTATATGAAATTAGGATTGCTGAAACATTTATACCATATAAAAATTATTTAGTCAAAAATAATCATAGAAAGTTTTTTTAATTTTTTAAATCATTCAACAACCTCTTTAACTTTAGAAATTCTTATTGAAATATCCTTTGAACATTAAAGATATTTACTTCTCTATAAAGATAAAAATACATCCCTGGAGAAATGTTTCAGTAAGAGAATGCTGAAAAGAGTGTCTTGAATATGACACTAAACAATCTGATGATGAGCTCCGGTAATGCTCGAGCTTTGGGGAATGCGGAGTACCCCTTCATTGTCATCACTCCCAGGTCCACTTTGGCCTGTACAAGTAGCACCTGATAGGGTCCTATTTATGAGTCAAACAGAATAAACAGTGTACTTATGCTAAACTGAATTGTTTGAAACAGAACTGTTTATATGTATAAAAATGGATTTGGCATTAAATAACCTACAAAGGTTGATATGCCATAAAACCAAACCAAACCAAACCAAACCAAATTTAAAACAGAAATGCTAAATATCTTTTTTCATGATGGGTTATGAGATGTCTCAAACCGGCTCATTGGCCTAGTGGGTAGAGTGTTCGCCAATGGTCCAAGAGACCGGGCTTCAATCCCAGGTCAAGTCATACCAAAGACTTTAAAAATGGTACTTGATACATCATGCTTAACACTCAGCATTATAAGGTACGCATCAAGGGTAAAATGGAGCAATCCAGGGAAAGGAGTAGCACCCTCCCCTACACCTCAGTGTAGTAGCTACTGAAAAGGGAGCCTTTGGGTTGCCTTTTACTAGAGTCGCCAACTTTACTTACTATATGAAATGTCTTTGGAGATAAAAATTATTTAATAATAAGTATAAAAATATGAATTTAAAAAATGGTGAAAGAGTAAAATTAAAATAATATACCTGAAATTTTAATTCTTATGCATGGTAAAAGATTTTTAATGAATAAAAAGAAAATTATATTATTAATGAAAAATCCCTCTCGCCCCAAAGAGATTCAGATTTTCACAGGTATTTTTTGATGCAGGACGTATTATATGATTCAATATTCCATTTGCAAAAATTTTCATCTGGACAGTGAAAACATTAAAAACAATCAACCCTTCTCCCATGGCACCCAGTGAAACTTTAAAAAATTGGTTTGGTTTGGTTTTATGACATATCAACCATTGTAGATTATTTAATGCTAAATCCATTTTTATACATACAAACAGTTCTATTTCAAACAATTCAATCCCGCATAAGTACACAGTTTAAATGTCAAAACTGTTCTATTCCAAACAATTCAGTTGAGTATAAGTTTAGTTCTATTTGACCCATAGATAGGACCCTATCAGGTGCTGTGGACCTGGGAGCAATAGTAATAAAGAGGTACTCTGCATTTCCCAAAGCTCCAGCATTAACGGAGTCTCACCATCAGATTGTTTAGTGTCATAACCAGGATACTTGTCGGGAGAGTCCTACCTCTCAGCAGAGATGCAGTCAGTGTATTCTGCAGACCTAACAGACTGGTCCAAGACTTAAGAAAAAAAAGTTGCCAATATTCAATTGATTTATTTGGGGGCGAATGGAAATTAAATTTAGTTACAAGAGAGCATCAAGTTAAAAGTTTGAGAAGCCCTGCTTTACATAAATAAATGCATTCATTCATTTACAAAATTTATACACACAATTTCTAAGTTCAAAACAAAGGAGAATGTTGTTCAGATTTTTGTCAGTCTTCCATAATACCATAATATGTCTAGTGCCATAGCATGATACAATTAATCATGGAAGTGAACAGTGTTACATCAGAAAAAATGCCAAAGTAACTAAGCACTGCGAAGAGGAAAATTGAATATTACTAAAATTTTTTTTTAGTTTCACAGGAAAAAATACAGAAAAGTGAATAAATGGAATATTGAATCATATAATAACACCAACACCAATACATGGCAATATTGAAACTGACTTAACAAGTACAGGATTTTTTCTAAATAATAGTGAATTAAAAATTAGTTTCCCTTTATCATCAATTGATATATTACTAAGGGAGGTTATTATTTGCAATGAATTTAACATCATTATTGATTGTCAAACCGGCTCATTGGCCTACTGGGTAGAGTGTTCGCCAATGGTTTGGGAGCCTTGTGTTCAATCCCAGGTCGCGTCATACCAAAGACTTTAAAAATGGTACTTGATACCTCCTTGCTTAACACTCAGCAATATAAGGTACGTATCAAGGGTAAAGCGGGGCAATCCAGGGAAAGGAGTAGTGCCCTCCCTTACATCTCAGTGTTGTAGCTATTGAAAAGGGAGCCTTCTGGTCGCCCTCGACTACGGTTACCGACTTTACTTACTTATTGATTGTCAGGCACTCACCTTGCTCACCTTGAATATATAGTCACAGCTTTTGAGGCAATCCAACAGGAATGTTTAACCCATAATATTTAAATCGTGTTATTTAATCATTTAGAAAGGTAATCCCAATGCTCAAGAATTTCTTAAGGACCTGTCTGTATAGAAAATTAAATAATTCTAGCAACCAAATGATATTTTACAGATATTTCATGAAACTAGATAGATAGTGATTGATTCCTCCAATAATCTTTTCATTAATAAATTCTTTCATTTATACATACAACTTCTCAATAACTTGTCAAATGCTCATTGACTCTTCAACCTAGTGCAATGGTTAACAAGTTTTGAAAATCCAGTATTGCTGAGTATACTCTATTCTTCTGCCCTTATGTTAAATCAAAGCTGCTCTTTTGTTTTAAGGACATTTCTATTAATATAATGGTTAGTAAACCAGATTAGCAGACCTTAAGTTTACTTTTCAATAAGTGCCCCATAATTCTGGTCTTGTAATAAAGTAAGATAAACTTAGTAAATGTGTGGGGTCAGAAAATAAAAATAAAAGAAATCATAAAAAAAAAAAATTCAAAAAAGTGTAGCAGTTCCCAGAAGCCTTCTGTGAGGAAGTAAGAATGGCGCATACCTAAAGAAAGGCACTGCCAAGCACTGAAGAGAGATGCTCTGAGTTAAGCAATGACCACTCAGAGTAGAAGGACCAAGTCCTCCACTGCTGATGGTGGGGAAGAGCATGTGTCTGCTTGACGGCACATTGATTCTCCCACTAGTAGCAGCCTTTGCTGAATATATCTACTAGACTCAGGACAGACTTTCAAACTCACAACTCACCAAAATGAGTCTCCTGTTAGTAACCATCTCTGCTAACGTCATCATCATCATCATGTCGTGCTGCTACCATGGATATCCCTGACCCTCTCTCGCCATTTCTCCCTATCATTCATCGCCTCTAGCAGGTCTTCAGGGCTACATCCCATATCCTCACATAGCTGCTGAATGTATGTTCAAGCTGGTTGTCCTGCTTTTGCCTGGCCATATGCGTGGGTCCATAGGAGTACATCACTTATGAGCTCGTCCCTGTTTCTCCAGCAGTTCTGCTAACATACCTCACTAAAAATACCTACCCAGACCTAATCACAGACTCATAACCCACCAAAAATTACTAATATATTTCAATACCTTTTCTGAGAAATGTACCCATTTATTACTGGTTCAGGAAAACTTTTCACACCACAGAATAGTCATTAGAACCTTAAAATAAAGTTGAAGTTGAAAGGTATTTTCACCTCTTTCCTTTCTTCCTTAAATTCTCTTGTAGCCTTTTACAAACAAAGAAGCCGACAAGTTATATGGAGTAAGAAGAACCACAATAGATTTAGATACTTTGATAACCCAAAATCAACGACTGATGACCAACAACTTACAAAACAAAAATAATAACCAACAAACCTTCTTTTTATCATAAATGAATCATGGGCACCTTGAATAGCATAATGGCTATCAGATTAGATGAGCAGACCATTGATATAGAGTTTGATTTTTACTGAGTGCCCTATACTTCTAGAACTTGGTGAAAAACTAATTAAAATTGTACGCTTTCATTTCAGAACTTGATATCGATTAAATAGTAACATACAAAGCTTTGGTTAGTTGTGGCACAAAGTTGTATGTATGGGTCATCCAGTGAGACTGGAGGTGTCCTCATGGCGTAATGGTTAAAGTGATGGACTGCAGAATCGTAGTGAGTTTGTATTTCAGTTGCGCTATTACGTTCACTTTCGGGCAAATAGCCTTGGGAAAGGTATGAACCCCCTTATCCTCCCAGTTATGGGTTAAATAGTACAACTACTGTTCTTCTAGGAGAATGGCTTTGGCATTAAATAACCTACAAAGGTTGATATGCCATTAAACAAAGAAACCAAACCAAACCAGTGAGACTAACTAACTAGAAATGATATGCTAGTTAAACTTACTAACCATTATACATCATGAGGCGCTCATGTCTAGTAAATAGCAAGCATTAAAAAGTCATTAAAAGGTTAGAAAAGCTATTCATTTTTTCTAAGTTTATAAAGAAGGTTTCAGAAAAATTGATATCATTCAAGATGTACAGGGTGTTTCAGAAAAATTGATATCATTCAAGATGTACAGGGTGTTTCAGAAAGATTGATATCATTCAAGATGTACAGGGTGTTTCAGAAAAATTGATATCATTCAAGATGTACAGGGTGTTTCAGAAAAATTGATATCATTCAAGATGTACAGGGTGTTTCAGAAAAATTGATATCATTTCATAATTTAATAACTTGACCAATTCTCACTCAAATGATTTAAAATTTTTTATTATATGTGTAGAAACAATTCAAAATTCCATGATTTTTAAATACCTTTCCTTTTCCAGTGAATCACATTTCTATATCCTAAAAGAAAAAAAATAAACATTAAACATAGAATTTTTGATAATTTCTACACATACTGTTAAAATCTGAGATCATTTGAATGAGAATTGGCAGAGTTATCATATTTACCCAACCCCTCTGCTCGGGCAGGATATGACACAAGGTCAATTTTTTAACAGAGTTTAACAGGTTTGAATTCAGAGTTTTCCATCTTCTACACTAGTTGCCTCACCAAGGCTGAAGAACCCAGTCTGCCCTACTATTTATCCATAGCTGGAGGGAGAATAATTGGATTCATACCTTTCCCAAAGGTATTAGTGCTATGTGAAATGCAATCGGTCTCGTCCAGGATTTGAACTCGTATCACTGTGTCCATTTCCCACAACGATAACTATTACACCATGGGCACCTCCAGAATTGGTAGAGTTATAAGACTATAAAATGATATAAATTTTTCTGAAACACACAATTGAGACAAAATTATAATTTTAAAAATCTAAAGTTTAAATTTTGTTGTAGACACAAAAATTTGAGTATGGACTTAGTAAAAGACAGTGAATTTTTATGCAACCTTTAAACATGAAAAGATGCCCACACCCCTAATCTGATGCAATAATAGTCATTCCTTTTATCCTTCCACAGAATGCAGAGCTAGATCTCTTGATGCACCAGTGGCCTATATTGTATAGGGGTAGGGGAGAGGCACTTTTCTAAATGGATCATTGAAATCATTAAAATAGGAGGCAGATTGCGTGAGGAACAAGATCAGAAGATGAACGAAACATAAAATGTGGTGACTCATCAACAGGCCAAGCGAGAAAGGAAAAAAAAAAAGAAAAAAGTCGTCATACCTTCCCAGGCCAATGTGCAGAGTCTCCCAACCCCCATTTGTGATTCTTCGTGTCGCAGGCCAAACTAAAAAGAGCCACAGGGACAGAATAGTTAGTGCAGCCATTGTCAATCAGTCATTTCACCCACTGATTGTCACTGGCAAGAAACTTAGGTAGACACGCCCAGTGCCCAACCGTCAGTTCACTCAACTGTGAACAGCAGTGGTATATCTAGGAGATGAATAACTGAAGGAAAATGTTGCTATAGGTGTTTGTAAGCAAACATTCATGCAGAAAAAAAACCTTCTTTTTTCTGTAAAGTGTTAAAGAAGTAGAAGTTAGTTAAGTTAGGAGATTATGATTGATTGATGGTTTTGTTTTATCGCATATCAACCTTTTTTCAGGTTATTTAATGCCAATTTCACTTGGTTTGGTTGTCAAGTGTTTGCATCATGCACATAAATGGAATATTAAAGGTTTAAATTCTTTTATATAGACCATCTGCTTTTAGAAATTTTAGTATTTTGTCTACTTTGACATGTTCAAATAGTTCTTTCATATTGTTTACAGTGTAGAAATATTGTCTTTTTGGTGTTAGGTTGATGCAATCTATCAATAGGTGTTTTTACTGAATATGAAGTGTGACATCCCACACACCATGGTGGTTGTTCTTGTTTGAGTAGATATGAGGAGATTATGAAAAGGAAAATATTTGCCCTGAAATATTGAGATTGTATAATTATGAACCAGATGTCACAATTTTTTTTTTATTCACTCTGATGCCTCTTAAGATGAAAGCCATTACAAAGTATTTAAGGGTAGAAATTCAACATTTTTTTAAAGCTTCATTGGGCAAAGGTGGAAAAATTTGCAGTTAAAAATAGCAGTTTTGTTTTCCCCATTTACTATTCACATGCAGTTTGAAAATAACATAGTGAATTTGAACATAGTATAAATCTCTACTCACTTGAATACAATACAGGTCAGTCTGCAGTACATACACACATTGTGTGTGTGTGTGTGTGTGTGTGTGTGTGTGTGTGTGTGTGTGAGAGAGAGAGAGAGAGTGATAACAAATTGTTTAAAAACATTTTTTCTTAAATCAAGAGAGTGCTCAAATACTGGCCTGCTGAGCAAGATGAAACCTAAAAGGAATTAATATCTTACATCTCCAAGTTAGTTTCATAACTAGAAGTTTCACTTATTAAATATATGATCATCAGCTGAAATGCCTCTGTTTCACCTGATAATTATATCAGAGAAAATAATTACGGATGAAAAGGATTAATTCAATATATGAGCGGAAATTCAAGAATTGCAACCATGATAAGTAAATAATAAATATTGATGAATGATATTCAATAATGATATAAATAGATGATGATAATAATAATAGTAATAAGTAAATAATAGTATTAAATATTAAATTGAATAATTATGTTTAATGTTACCTAAACTGATATTTCCTTTATTTCTTGAATAGTATTTTTAATACATGAAATTTAATAGAAGGCAAGAGGTATTTATTTCTCTCCTTATACATATATATCTATATAATCAGTGTTTGTTTTTTTTATTAGTTTCCATTGAAAGCTAACATCTATAATTTTAAAGTATGGAAGGCTAAAGAAAAAAATTAAGTCACATTCTCTCTCTCTCTCTCTCTCTCTCTCTCTCTCTCTCTCTCTCTCTCTCTCTCTCACACACACACACACACACACACACACACACACACACACACACACAAAATACCAGTTTTTTATGTTTTTTTTATATCCAAAAATTCCAACTTTGAAGATAGGAGTATAACAAAATAAATATAACCTATCAATTCTCACTGATTATGAAAATGTTGGCCTGGTGAAGACTAAAGAAAAAGAAGAGATACACGAGGCATATTTAGCAGAGCAGTTATTATTTGTAAGAAATGCAATTGAAAACCCGAGTTCAAATCCTGAATGTAGTTGTTTGCATCTCACTGTATAAATCCATCTTTCTCTACCCCTCCAAGCTCTGGGTAAATAGTAGGAAAATGAATTCTCTAGCTATAGTAAGGCAACCAGTATAGGAGAAGGAAAACTCTGAATTCAAACCAGCTTTACTCCACTTAAAAATTGATCTTGTTTACACATCCTGTCCAAGATAAAAGGGTTGGGTAAATATAAACAAGATTAAGAAAAAAGTCAAAATGGCACAAACTGATGTTCTAGTCTATGAGAGAAAGAAAATTCAACCTTTTTGCGGGTTAGGGGTGATTATACACTTTAAAATTATAGACATGAATTTTTAGTGTGGACAAATGAAAAATCTCCAACAAAATGGATTTGTATAACATAAATATTAATACCACAAAAATTAACTAACAACGGATTGTGCATTCAACTAAAAAGATATAAAAGACTGAATGTTTTGATTCAAGATCAAATGGTCATTAAAAGTTGATGATATGAAATGAGTTTCTAGGAAAAAATGAAACAAAACAAAAACAACTTAATCTTTTTCATTCTTTTTAGGTTTCCATATTTGAAAATCATATATGTTAGGCTTTTGGTGGTGACTAATGAAAAATCCCCAAGTGAACAGTTTGGGAATGGCTCAGCAGTTCATCAAGAAGATGATGTAGAAATGATATATAATCTAACAGAATCATCTAGAAATCATAAAGTATGAAATAACTGCCTTTTACTTTGACGTCAGCAACGAACAATATCCTGGTCGTGATCATAAATTCTCCCTGATTTTTAAAAAATCTTATTTTCTCCTGTGTTCTCACTTACAAGTATATTTTTATACTTTGTAAAAAAAAGGTTTCCTGTGACTAATACTGACCATAAAGTTCCAACAATTAATGAACAGCAGTCAAGAACATTTAATATGATAATAGAATTAAAATAATAACCAAAATATTAACCATTCTACTTAACCATACTTTCAATTTTTTTTTTTTTTTTTTTTCCCATCATACGTGTGGAAGCACGTGCGATACCCTAGCCTCATCAGCCGTCAACCAGGGTGATAACACAGTTTCGGTAGCTTAAGGCGGTACTGCCACTCCTGGCGCTACCGAGCAGCTTTTGCCACCGGATAGGGTATTTAAAAAAAAAAAAAAAAATCTATGCATACACAAGATCAACTAAAAGCGGACATTACATTAGACGTTCGTTCATCTTCATTTTGGTGCAGTTTGTGATTAAAAAAAGCCACAAATATAAGATAATTTCATTATTATGAAAACAATAAATAAATAATTAAATAGAGGAGAAAGAGAGAAAATAATAAACACATAAAAAATAAACATGGCCTAATTTTATTATTTACATCAGAATTGTTTTCAAAAGTTTAAAGTTTAATTTCAAAATATCTACATAAGAGAGAGAGAAGTTATATACGATATATCAATTCTGACAGAGTACAGTATACTTGTTAGGTTGGTACAATTATTTCAAATATCTAACACAATGTTAAAGAAATTTTAAAAGTATCTAAAGTTTATTCACAAATTTTTTGGTTAGTTAAGTTGTTAGTTTTATAACATGGAAGCCATTGTTGGATTTTTTTTTCTGGAAGTATTTATATGGTTTCAAGTAATTAATAATTTGAAAATAATTATAACTTCAAGTAATTACCTTAATACAACTGATCTGAACACAGCTATATGGTTTCAAGTATTGCCATCTAATACAAAGAATTTGCAACCAATTATATGGTTTTAAGTAGTAGCAAGTAAAGTTGGTCGACTGTAGTCAAAGGCAACCTAAAGGCTCCTTTTTTATAGCTACTACAGTGAGGTGTCAGCGAGGGTACTACTCCTTTCCTTAGATTGCTTCACTTACCCTTGATCCATACCTTGTAAAGTGTTAAGTAAGGACGCATTAAGTACAATTTTTTGAGTCTTTGGTATGACTCGACCTGGAATTGAACCTTGGTCTTCCGAGATATTGGCAAACACAAACCATTATGCCAATCTTGAAGTTATATGCTTTCAAGTATACTGATTTATTTGACCCTAACAGTTATAAATAGTAATTCGTTTGAAGGTAAGCTGGTTGGTTGGACAGGAGGTGCCCGTGGTATAATGGTTATCGTTGCAGGAAATGGACACGGCAACATGAGTTCAAATCCTGGACGAGACTGATTGCATTTCACATAGCACTAATACCCTGGGAAAGGTATGAATCCAATTATTGTCCCTCCAGCTATGGGTAAATAGTAGGGCAGACTGGGTTCTTCAGCCTTGGTGAGGCAACTAGTCTAGGAGAAGGAAAACTCTGAATTCAAACCTGTTAAACTTCGCTTAAAAAATTGACCTTGTGTCATATCCTGCCCGAGCAGAAGGGTTGGGTAAATATGGTAAGCTGGTTGGTTGGTTTCATGACATATCAACCCTTTTTGGGTTATTTAATACCAAAGTCATTTTTTTGTTTTTTTTGCAAGCAATTATATGGTTTCAGGTAACTAATAATAATAATGATTTGTAAATATATATCTTCAATTAACTATTTTTGATATAAACAATTTGAACACTGTTATATGTTTTCAATGAAGCCATTTGGTGTTTAGCAGCATATTAACCCTTGTGGGTTATTTCGTGCCAAATACTGTTTACATATATATTTGATTTGTAAGCTAATAGTTTGAGAGTACCTTTATTTTTAAACAATTTGACAGAGTTCATTTGTTTGCGCACAGTTAAATGGTTTTAAGTATTACTATCTTATACAAATAATTTTATTTAATATTAATCATTTGTTTGCATACAGTTAAATGGTTTCATATTTACCTTTTTAGTAGTTAGTTCTTAAAAGATACTTTTTTTTGACACATGGTTATATGATATCAAGTATTCCTATCAAATACAAATAGTTTTCACACATTAGTCTGATTTTAAGTAAGTAATAATAATCCAGAGAAAAGAATTACAACTTCAAGTAACAATTCTTAATGTAAATAATCTAGAGTTAATGGTATCAAGTATTCTATTTAATACTAATAATTTTCAGACAGTTCTATTCGGTCAATAGATGAGACCCCAACAGGTACTAAGAATCGGGGTCAGTGTGGACCTGGGAGTAATGGTAATAAAAGGGTGACTTCACACTCCCTAGATCTCCCAATCATCACCATCAGATGTAGTTTACTGTCATACCAGGACATCAATTTTTGTGTGTGGTGGGGAAGGGTTATCCCCTCGGCATGGGATGCAGTTGGTAAATTCTAAGCTCCACTGACAGGGAGTGAAAATCGTTGGGTTGTTGATTTTCATGGCAACAAAATACTGTTATGAATGTATTTATTGGACTCAATTGATAAAACAGTTGCAATTCATAGTTTTAAAACATTTCAGCTATAAAACATTGATTGATTTGAGGCTACTAAAAAAAATAAATGAGAGTTTTGCTAATTAGTCATTTTGGTTCAAGATTGACAAACAAATTAATCTTATATAATAGCTCCCAAAATATCGATATAAGAACTGAAATATTGTCATTAAAATGATAACCAAATTGATTTGTTGATTGGTTTTATGGCATATCAACCCTTATTAAGTTACTTAATCTCTAAGTCAAATTTACTTTCAAGCAATTATATGATCTTAAATAACAATAACTATTTAAGAATAATTTGTTTAAATTATAGATTTAAGTACCTATTCTTTATACTAATAAATTGCACACAATTGTATGGTTTTAAGTATTCCAATCTAATGCTAATAATTTGCACAGTTATATGGTTTGAAGTAATGAATCTTATTTAACTAATTTACTAACAAGCATACATTTTCAATTAACTATTTATATCAAATAAAGATAACACTTATACAATACCATTTGCATTTACATAAGAGCTACTATTAGAAATTACTGTTTAATACAAGTTATAGTTTAGTTAGTAAATAAAATAAAATGTCTCCGTTATTTACAAGTTCACAGTTGCCTGGAGAGGGTGTGGCTTCCATCTATGGGTCATATAGCTCTGTTTAAGATGATCAAGTGTTTACCTGTTTAAAAAAGTTGTGACGATACATTTTTTTGTACTGCTTTTAATTTAGAGCCCAAAACTGTTAAAATGATTATTTTAAAAATAATCCGAAGGTCATCATACAGTAAAAAACAAAAAAACAGAATTAATTTGAACCTATAAAATCTTGTAGAAACCTATCTATGCGGATTGGGTTGTCCATAACTGATAGTTTCACTTTGGTTTATTTGTTTAATGACATGTTAACCTTCATGGGTTAGAAGGTTCATGCCTTTCTGAAAGTGAATGTAATTGCACTACCAGAGTTCAAACTTGTTTACTACAATGTCAAAGTTCAGCATGTTAACCAGCATGCCATGGGAGACTTCCTGTTTCCTGAGCTATGAAGAGGTTAATATAGTTTAAATTAAAGTTGTGAAAAAAGGCAGTTTAATCCTTGTTGAAAAACCCATTGTATATGCAATAAAATATTTTTTTCTTTCTTTATAGAAACAAATAAATTTAAGCGATTATATGAGCACATTTATCTTAGGCTCTAAACTTTTAATTAAAAACAATCAATTCTTGAATGATTTATTTTGAACACAAGAAACACATGACTCCAATTCTTCAGCAAGAAAAGCTCTATAAAAAAAAAGTTTAATTCCTTATTTAATTCCATCCCCATCCCCAGTTACTGTATTGTGGCACAGGATCAGTTTAAAAAGGTGCCCCATACATGTACACATGGGCAAGGTAAAAAGTAGCTCCAGTCTCTTTGAACATAGTCAATTTTAGCACTGGATTACTCCCAACCTCTTCCTTCTCTTTTGGTGAAATAGAGGAGGTGCTGACACAAGGCTAGAATCCCCAAGGCCAGGCTTACCTCCAGTTTTGCGGCATTCTATTTGAAGAGAAGAACAGATATCACACTTTAATCACAGCCAGAAGACTGGATAAAGGAGGTTTGGTATTCTTTTAGTACTTGTTGATGAAATTCAATGACTAAATCTTTTTATAACTAGATATAATATGTTAAAGAATACATATATATATATGTATATATATATATATATATATATATATATATATGTTAAAGAATATTTTCTTTAAAGAAAAAACCAAAGACCAGTTATTTTAGGATTATAAATTTATTTCCATCCTGTTTTGCGTTTCTGATGTAAACCAAAAACACGAAGAAAAAATATATATGTTAAAGAATATATATAATATGTTAGAGAAACAAGAATCTAAATAATTCTCATTCAGGGTATTTGTAGATACTTTATTAAGGAAAAAGGAGTAAATTTTTTAGGAATATTTTTAACCATTATATCATCCACACCAACACTTTTATAATTAGCATTTAATTATCTCCATTGAGAAATTATATAAATGGGGTCAAAATAAACACAGAACCTGCATTGTTACTCTCAAATTACATATTGCAATAGTCATTTTTAATCTTACAACCATGTGCCATTTTTGCTCTTATAGTATCATAAACACAAAAATCAGATCATTATGAAAAAGCAGTTAGGTGGTATTGACAGAACTTGGTAGCCAATCAAAGGGAACCTTACTGCTCAAGCATGAAAACACTCTCCTATGAAGTTACTAAGTCAATAATAAGAAGCCAGAGTGACCTTGTGAACTGTGAGACCCATCAAATTCATTATGAATATGCACCAAGTCAGGCTTGAAACTTGGACATGCAACTGTAGAAACCAATGACATGATCAGGAAATCTTTCATTTCAGTGTCACTTAAACAGAATTTTTGCACAGACATGTGAAACTTGACTGGGAATCTACAGAAACCAATTTATGTTCTTGAAAGACTTCAACAAGCAGAAAAACTGAAAATCTGGGTGTCAGTCAGAGGAAATTATGATATTTAGAAGATTTCACAGACAAACCAGCAAGAATTTCTAAAACAGAAAATCAATTTTTAAACTTGCTATGTACACAGTCTCAAATGGATATCATCAATACTGATTTTTATCAATTCAAAGATTGTTCTCCTTTACAAGAAATATTTCAGAAATGAAAGAGGAAATATCTGAATATTAAATTATATCCATATATTCAATCGAAACACTAAAAAAGAAAAAAAAGAACACCTTACATGGCAGGATGTTAGTAAACGAAGCAAGAAGACTTCTTAGCGAGTTTGATTCTTAATAAGTGCCCCTAATTCTAGTTTTTTGCCAAAAAGTTTAGCTTAGAAAATCACAATTACAATGGACACCTGAAGACACACTATAAGAACTGAAATATTGCCATTAAAATGATAACCAAATTGATTTGTTGATTGGTTTTATGGCATATCAACCCTTATTAAGTTACTTAATCTCTAAGTCAACTTTACTTTCAAGCAATTATATGATCTTAAATAACTATAACTATTTAAGAATAATTTGTTTAAATTATAGATTTAAGTACCTATTCTTTATACAAATAAATTGCACACAATTGTATGGTTTTAAGTATTCCAATCTAATGCTAATAATTTGCACAGTTATATGGTTTGAAGTAATGAATCTTATTTAACTAATTTACTAACAATCATACATCTTCAATTAACTATTTATATCAAATAAAGATAACACTTATACAATACCATTTGCATTTACATAAGAGCTACTATTAGAAATTACTGTGTAATACTCGTTATAGTTTAGTTAGTAAATAAGATAAAATGTCTCCATTATTTACAGGTTCACAGTTGCCTGGATGGTTTGGTTTCTTTGTTTAATGGCATATCAACCTTTGTAGGTTATTTAATGCCAAAGCCATTCTCCTAGAAGAACAGTAGTGGTACTATTTAACCCATAGCTGGGAGGATAAGGGGATTCATACCTTTCCCAAGGGTATTTGCCCGAAAGTGAACGTAATAGCGCGACTGGAATATGAACTCGTTTACTACGATTCCGCAGTCCATCACTTTAATCATTACACCACGAGGACACCCCCACAGTTGCCTGGAGTAGGTGTGGCTTCCATCTATGGGTCATATAGCTCTGTTTAAGATGATCAAGATAAATTTTTTTTATTGCTTTTAATTTGGAGCCCAAAACTGTTAAAATGATTATTTTCAAAATAATCCGAAGGTAATTATATAGTAAAAAACAAACAACCAGAATTAATTTGAACCTATAAAATCTTGTAGAAACCTATCTATGCGGATTGGGTTGTCTATAACTACTAGTTTCTGTTAGAAATTACTGTGATACTAGTTATGGTTTATTTAGTAAATAAAATAAATTTTCTCCATTATTCACAGGTCCATATCTTCAATTAACTATTTATATCGAATAATAATAACTGACACGCCTTTAAATGGCTTTGAGTAATAATTCCTATCTAACAAAAATAATTTTTTATACAATCTTATGGTTTTAAGTGGTTGCAATATCAATGTTTTAACAGCCAATGTAACAATTCAAAATCATACTGAACGATATCAAATACACCTACTTAATCCATAGATTAGTTTGGTTTGTTTCTTGGTTTAATGGCATATCAAGTGTCAAAGGATATTTAATACCAAAGTCATCCTTGTAAAAAGACATTAATGGTGCTATTTAACCCATCATCATTGTCATCATGTTGTGCCGCTAGCATGGATATCTCTGACCCTCTCTCGCCACTTCTCCCTATCGTTCATCGCCTCTGGCAGGTCTTCAGGGCTACAACCTTTACCAAGGAGATTAGTCTGAAAGTGAATGTAAAACCATAACTGGAGTTTGAACTCAGTTACTATGATGTTGCAGTTCAGCACATTAGCCACTATACCATGGGGGCTCCCCACTATTAAATGGAAGCTGAACAGGTACTATTACTTAGTGAATATACATAATAGTATTTGTCATAAGAAATGGAATCAACTAGGAAAGTTCAGATCCTGGATGAGTCTGATTGCATTTTGCTTTGCACTTATGCCCTTAGGAAAGGTATATATCCATCCTTTCTCTGTCCTCCCCCACCTGCCTGCTCTGTCAGCTAGGACTGTAGTATACGCCAAGTGCACCTCTGCAGAATATTCTGAATTTGACACTAAACGGCAGCTGATGGAAAGGCTCCAGTTATGGAGCTTTGGGAACTGTGGAGTACTTCTTCATTTCCATTACTCCCAGGTACACTCTAGCATGGAGTGGTAGTACCTGTTAGGGTCCCATCTATGAGTCAAACAGAACTATTCAATCATTTACTATATTTGAAAACATTTAACAGTATGCAAACCAAGGATTAATGTTAAATTGAATTATTATTAAATAACAATACTTGAATTCATTTATTAAAATTATTAGTGTTAAATAGCAATACTTGAAACCATTTACTGTATGCAAACAAATTAGCACTAACTCATTTAAAAATAAAGTTACTATTTAAACTATCTGCTTATAAAATCATATATATGCATAAACAGGATTTGGTATTAAAGAACCATCAAGGGTTGATATGTCATTAAACCAAATGACCTAAACTTCTCCTCTCTAGCTATTAGCAAGTAGTAGGGTAGATTGAGCTATTTAGCCCTGGTATTACAACCAGTCTAGGAAAAGGAAAACTCTTAATTGAAACCAGCTTTACTTTGCTTAAAAATTGACCTAGTGTCACATCTTGCACATGGTGGAAAGAGTTGAGTTGGGTTGGGTGAATATAAACACCTCAGAGTCAGAATGAACCTGTGAATCATAGTCTCTGTTTGTTATTGATCTCTCTGCAAACATCAAAGACCCAATCATCGTTTTCTTTTGAGAGATGTCTTCAAAAATTCATCAAATGATAGAGTTTCTGTCTGCAGTTCAACATGCCTCTGTTGCTTGAACAGAATTGAAGAATTAGATGACGATAATGTCAGATGTTTTGGGGAAAAGAAAACAGTCTAAAAAGAAATGAAGGAGTTTAGTGACAATACTAAAATAAACTTGATATTATCCAAATCATTAATTTAGACAAAAGTTTTTCTTCATCTTAGTAGAGTCATCATTGATTTTAACGGGCTTTTGTTCCATGTAGAGGTATTTTATGCCTACAAGTGAGGGAATAACATCCATTATACATTCAGTCGTATTTTTAGAGTAGTCGTTTCTTAAGAGGTTTTATCTTTATTTTCACGTTTCAATCAAATACAAATAATTTTTCCATAGGTCAATTTACTCAGATGGGATCTTAACAGATACTACCACTCCAGGTCAGAGTGAACTTGGAAGTCATGGCAATAAAGGGGCACTCCATACTCTCCAGATCTCCAGGATGGAAGCCTCACCATCATGCACAGCTTAGCATCATGCCCAAGACAGTTCCTTTTTGGGGAAGGGTTTACCCCATTACAGTCAGCATATTCTTGGCTCTGGCATCAAGGTGGAGACAATCCTAAATACATGAACTATTATAAATATTATGTTGGCGACTGTAGTCAAGGGCGACCAGAAGGCTCCCTTTTCAATATCTACTACAGCAAGGTATAGGGGAGGGCACTACTCCACTTTACCCTTGATACATACCTTACAATGCTGAGTGTTAAGCAAGGAGGTATCAAGTGCCATTTTTAATGTCTTTGGTATGATGCGACCTGGGATTGAACCCATGTCTCCCAATCCATTGGTGAACACTCTTTTTTTTCATCTTGATTTCAGCAATTTTTTAGCACAACTCACTCGGTTTGTTATTCCTACATCAGTAAAGAACAGCATATGTTTCAAGCAGTAATAAAGGAAAAGCTTTCAGTAAGATTTGAACTCAAATCTCCTGTTGCCTTGTTCTTTCTGATCTGACAACACCATGTTTAATTTTGTGGTACCCTTCCAGGCCTTGTGCAATTTTAGCAATGACTGTGTATCCCATACTATGACCTTGCCAGTGTTAACTGAAAATGCCAAAGCTTCAGACAAAGAGAATGAATAAAAAAAAATAATTCCACAAATTAAATAAGTTTTACACTTTCTTTATTTCCGTACAAGACTTAAAATCACATTGGAGAGTCAGTGCACGACACTTATTAGTCATTCCAGCCGACAACGGAAGGGACCCAATGATGCTAACTCAACAGAGAGGCAAACAGAGATCCCATCCTTCTCAGAGGTGACTAGTTGTGATCTCGCCAGAGAGAAAGTCTTCCCACGGTTGACCACCCAGAAAGCTGAACATAAAAGTATTGCCAGACTGTGCGACTCCAAGACATACTTAAAAGGATGATAATAGAATTTTAACTTTTGCAATTGCAGCCTGAAATGCTAAAGTAAGGCCTCTGGCTAATTTTCACTGGCATTACTCTGTTTTATTGGAGCTGACCATTTCACTTAAGTAAATCATTCACTGGTCATTCATTTTCTTCCTTTCCAATGTTAGCTTAATTACGGTTGTCGTTTCATTATTATTAGAAACTAGTAGTATTAATATTTGAGATATACTGCATATATATTTTTTGAGATGTAAAAAAAAAAAAAAAAAAAAAAAAAGTAACAGTAGTTGTAGAGAAAACTTAAATTTTCAAGACAATTAAAGATTGTATCCTTTGATAATGAAACTACTTAATAGAACAACAAAAAAATAAATAAATAAATAAACAAACAAAAAAACAGGATTTTCTTCTTCTTTGCAGAATACAGAATTGCTATTTCAGAGACACTCTCTACAGCCCCTCCAACTCAATCTTTTTTTTTTCTTCCTCTTTCTGTCATCTCAGTTTTGTCCTATCATACTTTTTGTCAGTTGGCTATCCTTTGTCAACTTTTAAACAATTTAGTGATCTAACAATGAAGATAAACAGCAAGTAGTAGTCATTTACTAAGTTCTGGTTAGTTTGGCACAAGGGCAATAAAAGAGAGAACACAGCATGAATCAAGCTCACAAGTAATGAGGGCATGTGAACTGTAATGAACATAATCATAGAAAATGTACTTGACGAGCTGAGTTCAAACCGTGGATAAGGCTGTTTGCATTTTACATAACACAAAAACCCTTTGAAAAAAATATGAATCCATCCATTCATCAGCCTCTACTAGCTATGGGTAAATCGTAGAAAAGGATGGGCTCTTTATCCTTGAAAAATTGTTCTTGTGTTGAATTCTGCCTGTGTTAGGTCGGGTAGTAAAAAGTAACTTGTGAAGCATTACTCCACAAGTTACAAACAATGAGAAGGAGGAGGAGGATACAAAAATTTTTGCCAACCATTACTACACGCAAGTCACGAATCGAGAGAAAGAGGAGGATACAATACTGTTCTGAAAGTTGCAAATTACTCACGTCAATATCATTGAATTTTGAGTTATCTGACTTGGTAGCTCTTTATATATGCTTATCTCCCTTGTTTTGTAGTCCTTAGTTCTGATTTAATGCAACATACAGCTAAACCTGTATTGTGTCAGTGCTGTAGTATTACCAAATTAACAAGTCTTGTCCCTTGAAAAAGTGCTGCACAACTAAAAAAAAAGGTTATCAGCAAATTATGCCAAGAGTATGACAACAAATGCGGTTTTGTTTTGGCAACTAACATCACATTAACAAGTTTCCTTGTGAGGCGAAAAGTGTTCAGAATCTATAAAGGTGTTTGGCTTTGCATCAGCAACACTACTCCTTCAACTGTCATATAGATTATAGCAATACTCCGTGGGTGAATGTTTTTGTTTCTATAACTTCTATATAAAAATGTGGGTGGATGGATAGAAAGTGTTTTGAGTACCTGAAGGAGATTGGATTTGTATCAGCAGGACAAAACAAAGACCTCTTTCCAGCATTGAATCTATTCTCAAAGGTTTAACCAATATTTGACCACTTAACTTTTATTTTTTGATAAATGATTAACAATAAAAGTCATTTAAAGGTGCAGATGAGCAATTGTTAGGGTCAATTAATCAGTGAACAGGGTTTAAATTATGTTCAGTTCAAAATAATACTTTTTGGCAAAGTAGAAATCTTTATCTCTTAACAGGTCAAATTAGGGAAATACTGTTTGCTGTTGGTACTATATACAACCAATCAGATGTAACTTAAAAATCAGGTTTGGTTTGGTTTGGTTTTATGGCATATAACACTTGCAGGTTATTTTGGGTTTTATGGCATATCAACCATTGTAGGTTATTCAATGCCAAATCCTGTTTTTATACACACACAGTTCTATTTTTAACAATTCAGTTTAGCATGCATACAATGTAAATGTCAAACAATTTTATTTGACCTATAGACAGGACCCTATCAGCTGCAACCACTCTGGTCAGAGTGGACCTGGGAGTGATGACAATAAAAGAGTACTCCACATTCCCCAAAGCCCCAGCATTACTGGAGCCTCACTATCAAATTGTTTAGTGTCATATCCAGAACATGCATTTGGTGTGGCAGAGATGGAATCAGTGTATTCCACAGCCCCAGCTGACTGGGCCAGTAACTTCAAGGGAGGACAGGCATCAATATAGTAACACAAATGAATAAATACACACTAATTTAAAAATCTTTTTTAAAATTTTTTTCATCAAAAGTTAATTTTCTTCAATTCAAAGATACTAGGATTTTATAATTTCTAGAGGAAAATTATCAATATATAAAAAGTTACTTATTTTTACTGCCTCATTGGCCTAGTGGGTAGAGTGTTCGCCAATAGCCAGGGAGACCAGGGTTCAATCCCAGGTCGAGTCATACCAAAGACTTAAAAAAATGGTATTTGATGCCTACTTGCTTAACACTCAGCATTATAAGGTACATATCATTAGTAAAGTGGAGCAATCCAGGGGAAGGAGTAGTGCCCTTCCCTACACCTTGGTGTAATAGCTATTGAAAAGGGAGCCTTCGGGTCACCCTCAACTAAAGTTGCCAACTTTAACATATTCATATTTTTGCTCAAGAGTTTCAAGGTCATAGAGTTTGGTTATAAATAATAACTAAAAATATCCAGCTCACTTAGCTGGGGCTGTAGAATACAATGACCATTTCTGTAGAGATGTAAGACTTCCCCCAACAAATGTCCTGGATATGACACTAAACTATCTCATATTAAGGCTTCAGTCCTGGGGCTTTAAGGAATGTAGAGCACTCTTTCATTACCATTACTCCCAAGTCCACACTGACCTGGAGCAGTGGTAATTGTTAGGGTCCTAATCTATAGGTCGAATAGAACTGTTTAACTATTTAACTGTGAGCAAACAAAAGACTGATGTTAAATTGAATTGTTGGTGTTACATAGTAATACTTGAAACCATTTAACTGTGTGTAAATAAAACTATTAGTGTGTGCAAACAAATGATTAATGCTAAATACAATTGGGGGGGGGTCCTCATAGTGTAATGGTTAGAGCACAAGGCTGTAGGATTGTAGTGAGTTCAAACTCCAATTGCAATGTTATGTTCACTTTTAGACAAATAACCTAAGGAAAGGTATGAACCTCCTTATCCTCCCAGCTATGGGTTAAATAGTACCACTACTGTCCTTCTAGAAGGATGGGTTTGGCATTAAATAATAAGAAGGTTGATATGCAAATAAACCACAAACAAATATATAAATACAATACAATAATGCATTAGATAGTTAAATGGTTTCAAATATTCGTGAGTAAAAAAATCAAATTATTAGTGTTACATTGTAATACTTGGGACCATTTAACTGTGTGCAAATAAAACTATTAGTATGAGCAATACGTGAAATCACTTCACAGTGTGCAAACAAATTAATATTAAACAGAATCATTACTGTTAGATAGCAATAATAACTCAACCAAAAAAAGGAAAGTTGGTGACCTGAAGGCTCCCTTTTCAATAGCTACTACACCAAAGAGTACGGGAGGATGCTACTCTTTCCCCTGGATTGCACCATTTTTACCCTTGATGCTTACCTTATAGTGCTGAATGTTAAGCAAGGTGGCATCAAGTACCATTTTTTAAGTTTTTGGTATGACTCAACCTAGGATTGAATCCCAGTCTCTCGGACCATTGGCAAACACTCAACTCATTAGGCCAATGGCCCGCTCTAATTCATTCAAAAATAAGGTTACCAACCAACTACTCACTCACAAATCATACATGTAGAACTGATGTTAGATTAGATTGTTACAGTGACATAGCAATACTTGAAACCATTTAACTATGTGCAAACAAATGAGCTCTAGTTCATTTAAAAATGTTATGTATGAGTTATTCGTTTACAAACCATATATTGAATATATGTATAAAGAGGATTTGGCATTGAATAACCTACAACAGTTGATAAGCCATAAAACCCAACTAACAAATCTAATAATATTCATTTTGATTAAATTGTGTCCTATTAGAAATAATAAAATCCTTGTTAAGATGGAAATTAACTTTATATGAAAATTGACAGGAGTCTACTTATTCATGGTTGATGCAGTATATAATTCATATTGCTCGCTCAAAATTCCATTTAGGAACCATATTAAGTGATAGGAAAATCTAGAAAATGATCTGATCTTAGCTCGAATGAATTCATAGTCACCACTGGGCATTAATCACAGGCCAACTGGTTATTCTCCACGTCTGAGAGACGCAGAACCAGATAGCAATGTTGATGAATATCTTTCTTTTGATTAATAAGCATTTTTTTGTTTACATACACCCAATTTTATCCATTCACTCCCCCTCCTAACCCTTAAAAAAAACCCCAAATAAACAAAAAAAAAAACCCCCAAATAAACAAAAAAAGAAAACCCAAAAAAAAACAACTGCCTATTTTCAGTTACAAGGGGTCAAACAACACTTAACCAACTTAGGCAGTTTTGGCTGATGCTATGGGTGCAAACCTATTTATCTCTTTAGCCAGAGATTAAAGGAAGGGTGAAGGGATTGGCTTTGTATGATAATATGGATAAACTGGGTTAAATCAACCCCCACCGCTTTCTGTGTTGGTTATTTTATTTCTCAAACTTCAATTTTTAACTTATTTAATTTCAACTTCTTTGTATTTACCCAACCCTTCTGCCATAGGCAGGATGTGACACAAGGTCAATTTTTTAAGAAGAGTAAAGTTGGTTTGCCGACTCATTGGTCTAGTAGGTAGAGTGTTCTGCCAATGGCGCAGGAGACCAGGGTTCAGTCCCAGGTCGCATCATACCAAAGACTTTAAAAATGGTACTTGATACCTCCTTGATTAACACTCAGCATTATAAGGTACGTATCAAGGGTAAAGTAGAGCAATCCAGAAGAAGGAGTAGTGCTCTCCCCTATACCTCGGTGTAGTAGCTATTGAAAAGGGAGCTTTCGGGTCACTCTCAACTACAGTCACCAACTTTACTTTTACTTAAAGTTGGTTTGAATTCAAGGTTTTGCTTCTCCTTGAGTGGTTGCCTAACCAAGGCTAAAGAACCCAGTGAGTCCTACAATTTACCCATAGTTGGAGGAAGAGCAGGTTGATTCATGCCTTTCTGAAGGAAATTAGAGCAAAGGGAAAAGCAAACATCTTTGTCTCTGCTTTTTAACTTGGGGTCACTGATTCTATTTCTGGCAATTGTTACAATTTATAAGAAATTACCCAACCCCTTCACCATGAACAGGTTCTGACACAAGGCCATTTTTAAAACAGAGTTCAGTTGGTTTGAATTCAGAAGTTTCCTTCTCTTAGACTGGTTGCCACATTGAATAACTTAGTCTGACCAACTATTAACCTACAGTTGGTGAGGAGAAGAGATGGATGGATGCCTTTTCCAAGAACATTAGCATAAAATGAAACATAAACTGCCTCATTGAAGATTTGAACTTGAGTATATTTCTTGTGACAACAAACAATGCACTATGTACCTCTAAATGTTACTAGTATATTAGTGTAACCTTAAAATGAAAATGTAGCACTCAATAGCATTCAAGATTTGAGCCTGACTAAGCTTAATAGAGAAAAATTTTAAAAAAAGGTTAATAATTTTTATCTTGAGACAATTATTATATTTGATGATCTGCTTTCTATTTGATAGGGAGTCCCCATGGCATAATGGAAAAAGTGCTAACCTGCAGCCTTAAAGTAAGTTTGAACTCCAGTTGTGCTATTACATTCATTTTCAGATTAATACCCTTGGGAAAGGTATGAGGCCTCTTATTCCCCCACCCCAAACTATGTGTTAAATAGTATTACTGCTATTCTTCGATAAGAATGGTTTTGGTATTAAATAACCCACAGAGGTTAATATGCCATTAAACAAAGAAACAAAACCAAAACAATTTGATATTACAGAGTTACGATCCTTTTGGCTAGGTATAAGGTTTGGTTTGGTTTAATTTGTTTCATGGCATATCTACCTTTGGGGTTTATTTAAAGTCAAAGCTATCCTAATGGAAGAACAGTAGTATTTAACCCATAGCTGAGAGAATAAGAGGGTTCCTAACGGATAGGAATAAGTCCTGGAAGTTAAGTCAAATTTACATAAAAGCTATATTTAAAAACTATTGAGACTGAAGCTGTATTTACCCAGAAAGAAATGAAAAATGAATTTTTCCCCTTTACTAGTCTCCTTGGCATTCAACAAACTTATTCCAGTGAGTTTTCCATTGACTGAAGCACCACTGATATTTCTCTTTTGATATTTTATGAAGCTGCAACATCATATTTCTTTTAATGTATTCACCACTTTTCAAGACAAAAAGTATGCCGCACTGGGTCTCTACAGACAATGAAATTTTCAAAATTTTAAGATTATGGCTAAGATGTCTTACCCAGCACAGATAAATACTTCAGGTAGAATTATATGAATTAAATATTTTTTATCGTGCTTTTAAGAGGGAAAACTTACAATAAATATTATATACCTACTAGTGTCCTATAACAGTAACAACATTTAGTGAATAAAATTCTTATGTAAATGTAATGTTGATTGTTTGTATGAAGTTTTTTTTTTAACTCTCTCTTTCTCTCTCACTATCCTTCCTTATCATCCATTGCCCCTGGCAGGTCCTCTAGACAGCATCCAGTGTCTGCACAGAGTTATCATATGTAAAGTAGGACTCACATATATAATTCCTTGAATAGGGGTAAGTAAAGTAAAGTTGGGAACTGTAGTTGAGAGCAACCAGAAGGCTCCCTTTTCAATTGCTACTACACCAAGGTGTAGGGGAAGGCGCTACTCCTTTCCCTGGATTGCTCCACTTTACTCTTGATATGTACCTTATATTGCTGAGTGTTAAGCAAGGAGGTATCAAGTACCATTTTTATAGTCTTTGGTATGACACGACCTGGGATTGAACCCAGGTCTCCTGGACCATTGGCAAACACTCTACCCACAAGACCAATGAGGGGTAATGAATATATATTCTAGTGATAGTCCAAAAGAGCATAGCTATGAAAATTTCAATTGATTTTGTGGTAATATACAAAAAGATTAAATCATCCACTTAATTTTTTTTACTGAACAATTAAGAACTAAAATTATATCTTCAACAAGCTAAAATTCAGCCATAGGCCATATTTCTTTAGTATTTCCTTTCCCTGAACACTCAGATGATGATAGCATATATATATATATATATATATATATATATATATATATATATATATATATATATAATTTTACGAACTAAAATAAAAGTGTTCAGGGAAAAAAAAAAAAATAAATAAATGACTGAAAATTACATTGCTATATAATTTTTTGTACAGAAGACATATATGCATAACTTTTTCTACAGAATGAACAGGATAAATATCTCATTTTAACATTTTTCCATAAGTACATCAAACATCTAAAATAAGGATCATTATAAATCCAGCCAGAACAGGTACTCTTAACAGGAATTTATCAACCTATATTTGTCAGAATAATCTTTCCTCTTAGATGAGTCACATGTCAAGACTAGAAATCCTGTTCTACCCTATTAATTTTATTCATAGCTGGTGGATCTCAAATCAAAACTGATAATTTCTTAGAAAGTAAAAAAAAAAACAACTTTTTCTTTTTTTAATCTTTAGATCTATATGAATCAATTTCAACTATTCATTTATGGAGGAGGTCTCACAGTGTCGTGGCTAATGTGATGGATTGCAACATTATTGTGAGTTCAAACTCTAGTCACACTATTAGGTTCACTTTTGGACTAATGCCCCTTGAGAAAGGTATGAATTCTCTTATCCCTCTCCCAGCTATGGGTCGAATAGTATCACAACTGCCCTTCTACAAGGATGGTTTTGGAATTAAATAACCCATGGAGGTTGATATACCATAAAACAAAGAAAACAAATTTGTTTATTGGTGCTCTTAGCTTGACTAGGTTTCAAGCCTAGAAAGATAAATGAGCAGGCAATTCTTGATAACCGCAGAAAAGACACATGGGATTCTGAGAGTTTTTTTAAAAATAAAGAACTATTTTCAGTCACACTAACAAAGGATTTAAAACTAAAATTGAGCCCAGTCAGTTGGGTCTGTAGAATACATTGACTGTATCTCTGCAGAGGAGTAAGGACCACCTTACCAACAAGAGTCCTAGATATGACACAAAACAATCTGATAGTGAGGCTCTAATAATGCTGGAACTTTGGAGAATGTAGAGGACTCGTTCATTGCCATTGCTCCCAGGTCCACTCTGACCTGGATTGATAGAGTCTTATCTTTGGGTTAAATAGAATTTAGACATTTAAACTGAGTGCAAACAAATGACTTATACTAAATTAAATCATTAGAAATAGAACTGTTTGATAATTCAACGATGTGTTAACAAATGACTGATGTTTAATTGAATTGTTAGTGATACATAACAATACTTGGAATCATTTAACTGAATACAAACAAATGACTGATATTGAATAGAATAATAAGTGTTAGATATAAATAATTGAAACCATTTAACTATATAGAAATAAAAGTCATACTTGTGTGCAAACAAATCAGTTCTAACTTATTCAAAAATGAAACTACCAACAAATTAATTGCTTACATATCATGTATATCTATTTAAATGTGAGGAAACAATTGACTAATGTTAAATTGTGACTCTTATATAGTAATACTTGAAGCCATTTAACTGTATTAAAGAAAGAAAGAAAAAAAAGTTAATTTAAAAATGCTATCAATAAAATGTATTTACAAATCATATATACGTATTTAATATATATATATAAACAGGATTTGGTATTAAATAACCAAAAATGGTCGATATGCCATCAAACCAAACCAAACCAAACCAAACTAAAATTTCAAAGATGAAATAAGATACTAGTGAAAATTAATAATGATTAAAGATTAACATTTAATCTTAAGATTGCCCAGTTGGCTGGGGCTGTAGAATACACCGACTGCATCTCTGCAAAGGGGTAAGACTCCCCCAACGAGTGTCCTGGATATGACACTAAACAATCTGATGGTGAGGTTACAGTGATGCTGGAGCTTTGGGGAATGTGGAGTACCCCTTTATTGCCATTGCTCCCAGGTCCACTCTGGCCCAGCGTGGTAGCACCTGATAGGGCCCTATCTATGGGTTAAATAGAACTAACGGCATACTTATGCTAAACTGAATTGTTTGATTAAACTGAATAGCTTGAAATAGAAATGTTTGACAACTAAACCATGCTTACATTTGAACTGCGTGCTTATGCTAAACTGAATTATTTCAAATAGAACTGCTTTTTGACATTGAAACTGTATTTACACTAAACTAAATTGTTTAACAGAACTGTTCTGACATGTAACTGTGTGTAAACAAAATCTGTACTTATACAAAACTGAATTAGCTGAATTAGAATTGCTTGACTAAACTGAATAGCTCGAAATAGAAATATTTTTTACAATTAAACTGCACTTACATTTAAACTATGTGCTTATGCTAAACTGCATTGTTTTAAACAGAACTGATTATTTACATAAAAATGGATTTGGTGTGAAATAACCTACAAAGGTTGACGTGCCATAAAACCCAACAAACCAATAATCTTAAGAGCAAATGACATGCTAAGTGAACAAAAGGAATCATCAGTGAGATACCAATTTCTCTTGGAGATTATCATAGGTTTTCATTTATAGCTTCGTACTAATTTTATTAAATCTATAGATATTTCTAAGGTGAAGTTTTAGCCTACAAGACTTGAGCAGGTCTGATTTTATAAATATCTCACCACCAAAGCAACAAATAATGAAAAAGACAACAAGGAAAATGGAGACCACAAAAAAATTATTATTAAGGTTCAAATTGGCTTGGATGATTGATTGATTGATTGAAATGGTATATCGACCTGTCAAGGGTCATTTTTTGCCAACAGGTTAGGGAACTTCATACATTATACATTTAAGTTTTTTTATACACAATTATATGATATCAAACGTTCCTATCTAATATGAATAATTTTTAAACAGATCTATTTGACCTATAGATGAAACTCTAACATGTTGTATGACTCCAGACCGAAGAGGAACTGAGAGTAACAGCAATAAAAGAGTACTGTATACTCCCTAGAACTTAAGAACTGGAGGTTTGCTATAAGATATAACTTAGTGTCAGGACAGCCTCTTTTGGCATGGAGGGCTTATCCCTCTGTAGCGGGTACAGTCAGTGTATTTCGACAGAGCAGATTAAAAGACAACATTCAGCAGAAATGCAGACATCCCAAAATAATTTAGGAACAAAATGGACTGTCAAATGGTATATAATGCTTTATGTGCTAGAGAGTTAGATTTTCACTGGGTTCCCCACACTTCTGACCTCGTACCTAACAAAACATTTCAAGTGTATTACTTTAATAAAAATTTTGTTATTAAGTACCATTTTTGCAGAATCATCATTACATATATACAAACATAAGAAATCTAGTAATATATACATAGATTTTCAGTAAAAAAAAGTGTCAATGTAAAAAATCTTTAAAAATGTAGAATAAACAAGCAGCCTCAATAAGTACTGAACAGAGTACATTGACTTATTTAGAAGTACAGATGGTGAGAAAAATCTAATTACAGAATCAAGTCACTAAGTGAATGCAAGGGGAGGTAAATATATCTCTGACCGTCTCTCTCAGTTACAAAAGGGAAAATGCTACTTTTCTTTCTTCAAGACTGAGAAGGATGGAAGAAATGAATGAATGTGAGAAGAAAGTAGAAATGAAAGCAAAGAAATCAATCAGGAATTTTTTTTTGTTCTTTTAGAAGGTCTGACATAGCTGTCAGTTGAGCACAAGATGGCTAGCATGTGCAAGAGCAGACACCAACTCCCTCCCAAGTCAATAAGTGCACGCACACATCTGCACAAAGAAAGTTAGCGGCAGCGGCGGAAGTATCTACCAGCTAGCACTTATTTCATCTCTCTCTTTCTCTCTCTCTCTCTCTCTCTCTCTCTCTCTCTCTCTCTCTCTCTTTGCCTTCTGCAGGTGATCATTTCAAACTGAGGATAGCACTATTACCAGTGCAACTGCTACAGGCGTGTGTGTATGTAGAGGGAGGGTGTTTGCAGGTAAGTGCCTGCTTGCTAGCTTTGTAAACAAAATGCACTCTTCTTCAATGCTGTCTGGAGCAGTCGTTCATTTATAGCAGCACAAGTTGAAAAGTACACAACACAGAATTTTCACAAAAACGGTACTCATTAACTCAGCAGCTGCCAACACGATGAATGAAGTGAGAACATCCCTGTCTGGAAATGACAACGTAGATAATAAGAGAGTTGATCTCATTTTCTGGAAGCAGGGAGTTCAATCCCAGGGTCAAGTAGTGCACATGTAAAAAGAGTTCCAAGAAGAAAGCAGAGGAAGAACACAAGAAACGTGACATTTATGAATCCGAAACCCCAAGGAAGAATATTGGATTTAACAAAGAGCAGGATAGAACTGAATGACAAGTGAAAGCCACAATCGGTGAATTTCCTTTATCTGCCATGTGCAAATAACTAAGAAAAATTATGGGTGAACATTTTTCTTGCACTTTGTCAGTCAACACTCCCCTTCCGTTTTTATTGTTACTACCTTGCCAATTAGAAAAAACGGGGATGAGTAATAATTCAATATGTGGGTTGGGTGAGAAACTATGAGAGTGAAAATCTGTGGATATATAATCAACACTCAATGGTGGTTGAAAGTGACACAAGATTGGATTAATGTGGGAGTACCCAGCAGGAAGCAAGGCTCCCAGGTGGGGAAGTCAGAAATAGCTCTAGTTCTGTTGGCATTCCCCTTAAATAAACCCAACACTTAGCCTTTTAAGGTGAGGGGGCTGGCACTGCTTGGTGGAGAAGGCCCCCTGGAACTGAATTCAGACCGCAAGGTGCAAGGATGAAAATCCAGTCAATTTAAAACCAAACCATCATATTAATAGATTGTGACACAAAGTCAAATTAATGTGGGAGGTGGGTACGTATTTACCCAATCCTTCTGCCACAGGCAGGATGTGATACAAGGTCAATTTTCAAGAGGAGTAGTGTTGGTTTGAATTTAGTTGTTTTTTTTTCCTAGATGGGTGGCCTAAAGAACTGAGTCTGCCCTACTATTTTCCCATAGATGGAAGAAAAAAAATAGATTCATGCTTTTCCATTGGACATTAGTGCTAAGTGAAAAAGGCATGAATCTAACAGATTACTATGGAGAGTCCTGAAGGAAGCAAGCCTCCCAAGAGGCAGAGCAAAAAAGAATCAAAGAACCAAGATGACAGGAAAAACTCAGTAATAAACCCTGATGAATCGACAGACTGGAACAGTCAGTCATTGCCACACAGAAATCTGGTGATATCAAGGTCTGCATCAATCCCAGACTTTTGAACAAAGTACTGAAATATGAGTGATATCAACTATTACATACTGGCATATAATGTAAGATGAGGATTCCAGAGATCTCGCTACTTTCCAGATAGGATTCAGTTGGTATTAAGAGCTTAGATTTATCTTTGGGGTCTATGTAAATTCTAAAATATTTCAGAATTGTCTTAGCCTTGTGTTGTATTTTGACCTTCGACCCAGCCAAACATGCCATTCCAAAGTGATGCACCGGAAGGAAGTGAAACATTCCAATGGCCAGTAATTGAAAGAAATCGCGTAGGCGGATTTGGTTGATGAAATGGGACAAGGTAAAAGCCCATGATACACTCATAGACTGATGCACCGGAGGAGAGTGACCTCTGAACTGTATGACAGCTATTTCCGCTTGATGACGATCAAACATGCCATTCCAAAGATTGAGTGGGCGATTGAACTATTATATAACTCGGTGAAGAAGAGTTGGAGAACAGACGAGTTGGAGATCAGATGAGTTAGAGACGAGATGTGATAGGGAAAGCCACACCCGGCCGAAGGGGCCCTCGGGACTCCTGATGAAGTTTGGGGACCAGACCAGTTAGTGATAAGATGTAGTAGAGAAAACCAGCAGAGTGAGCCCCTGGGCCTCTGGTTGAGCATCAGGAGAACGAGAAAGACACAATGTTGATGGCCATAAGAGTGGGGGTCAATATATTGCAGTTCTGTTCAGTCTCCAACTCCCTCTCACACGCAAACATTACAAATACAGTGAGAGATATATTTTTTAAAGAAGTCTTCCCTCGTCCTTTATTATTGTGTCGTTATGATTCTTTCTGCATGTATATGCATGTGTATATGTAGATGTATATACATATGAGTATATAACACTTGCTCTTGATGGTTTGAAAGGAGTCACAAGAGAAGCAGATGACATGATTGTGTATGGTTTAAGAAATGAACTTGAACAAGAAGATAACCAAGATACAAATCAGAAAATATTGTTTAAGGGATACAGCAAATTTTCATTCCATCCAGCTGGCAAACACACAATATACTCATCACACAAAGGATGGATGCCTGTGACATGAATTCATTTCCACACAAGGCCTGTTTCAAGTTCACAGAGGAATAACACAAAGAAATCCAAATGTCATATAATCTACAAGATCACTCATGACAAAAAAATTGGTTTTCATCTATTTGAATTCAATAAAATTTGACTATCTTGTCACAGTAGAATACTTTTCAGACTTAAGCAAAATAGACCAACTTTGTAGGAATAAGAGGTAATTATCTTCCTTGTTCCAAAGAGAATAAATGCAAGACCAGCTGCATTTACAGAGAAACATGAATGAGACCATTGAAATGACATATGTCACTTCAACTTGATCCATATACTTTGACCACCAATATTCTACTACATGGCACTGCAGACAAGAATCAGACCTAAGTGAGTGGGAAAGCATTTTTATTAGAGCAGGCATACCTGTCACCTCTGCTAAACTTCACGCACAGACATTTACAAGTGAGAAGCTTATAAAAGACACCTTACCCATGCTGGTCCATTCAATGCTCAAAGAATTGGGTATCAAGACTGTTAGTAGCTCTGTTCTGCTACCATTGATAGTTGAAAAGATCTGGTATAGTGCCTCCAGGCAAGTCCTTGGTCACCTCTCAGGGACAAATAATAACTGTTTAAATTCTCCTGTGTCCATTCTCCTGATGCTGTTAGGAACAGTCCATTAAGTTTGAAACGGGGGGAATAACTATATCAGTATCAATAGTTAACAAAGACTATAGTCTTGATACTCAATACTTAAGCTGGTTAAAGAACCCCCCAGGCTTACCTCTAACACTAGCCAACTATTCAAAAACACAGGCTGCAAAACTTCCCCAAATCCACTCAAAATTGACAACACAACAATTCCACAAGTTCAAAAGAGACTGGGACATATTTATACAAATTACTCATGTCTTGCTCACACAACTATTCACTAACATTGATGAAACTATCCAGAACTCCATAATCAATACCTACTCTAATCTTTTTCAACACCAACCCAAGTAAACAAATTGAGGTCTTGGTGATGCAGAAATCAAATCCTATGGTGTAAAGGATTTCATTTTCTT
Organism: Sepioteuthis lessoniana; assembly: GCA_963585895.1. Lineage (NCBI taxonomy): Eukaryota > Metazoa > Mollusca > Cephalopoda > Myopsida > Loliginidae > Sepioteuthis > Sepioteuthis lessoniana. Next base: position 112,728,228 of record OY757911.1, read on the forward strand.
CCATTTTGTAATGTAAGAATTAGTCAGTTCAAAAATATTTGATTCCTTTTGTTGGATTATGTAGTAGACTTCTAGTCAAGAGCTTGGTAAAGACTAAAGTCTAATCATCCCCCTCATGAAAGAGGAGAACTATTTATGGCACATTGGGAGATTCCATTGTGCACACATGGGCCAGTCTATTCTTTAGGTTATGATCAGGAATATAGGATTGTAATTTCATATGTCCTAACTGCAATGATGATTTTATTCCTCATTTACATCAAGGATCAATTTATTGGGGTATAATCAACAATATGCTACAAGCAGATATGATGGCTAATGGAGGGTCACTAAAAACCCTTGAACAGAATGAGAACTCAGTGGAAGCATTTGAAATGGACATGTAAAATCAAAACAAGATGTCATGCATTTTTGACATAGTGCCACTTTGGATATAGACATATTTCCAGCAAAAATGGACCCAAAATACAGAGCAATGAACAACAATGGTCTCTGTCTGATAACTAAACAGGACAAGGATGATAGCATTACTGGAATGTAACCCTACAGTAACACATGCAAAGGTTGTGGTAGTATCTATATGGTAGCCATGGAACGAAAAACCAGCAACAATGCATGTGGCAAGAAGAACCACTTTGCAGAAGCGTGTAGATCAAAGAATTAAGAAGCCACTATGGATGACCTCGTTGTACATGTAATGTTTAATCCAAAAACTGATGTCTACACATTGAGTAATGACAATAGTCACAAGAAAGTAGAAGCAACAATAATCCCATTCTCCCCACACCAAGATCTAAGAGGAGCCAAGGACATCCCCAACGCCTGCTGGACACCACCACTTATGACTCATCTTCAAGCTGAAGACACATTTTGCATGATACAGGATTCTATATCAGATGATTTCTAATACTGATCTGCAGTTTATATCACCATCATCAGTCAGGTCCTTTCACATTGATTTGTTTGTTGCTTGTGTTTTACTGAATATCAACCCTTGTAGATTATTTAATGCCATTGCTCCCAGGTCCACTCTGGCTCAGAGTGGTAGCACTTGATAGGGTCTTATCTATGGGTCAAACAGAACAAACTATGTGTGCAAACAAATGACCAATGTTAAATTGTGACTTTTGTATACCAAAACTTGAATCCATTTAACTGTGTGCAAAAAAGAGCTTGTTTAAGAATATCATCTACAAAATGTGTTAACAAATTATATATATATATATATATATATATATATATATATATATATATATATATATATAAGATGATTGTTAGGTGCCCGTGGTGTAATGGTTATCATCGTAGGAAATGGATATGGTAGAGACAGATTACATGTCACATAGCACTAATACCCTTGGGAAAGGTATGAATCCAATTATTCTCCCTCCAGCTATGGGTAAATAGTAGGACAGACTAGGTTCTTCGGCCTTGGTGAGGCAACTGGTCTAGGAGAAGGAAAACTCTGAATTCAAACCTGTTAAACACCACTTAAAAATTTACTTTGTGTCATATCCTGCCTGAGCGGAGGGGTTGGTAAATATAATATGATAAAGATGATTTGACATTAAATAACCTACAATGGTTGATATGCCATCAAACCAAACCAAACCTAATACAAATAATTTACAGACAACTGTATGACTTCAAGTATTCTTATCTCATACTAATAATTTATACACATTTCTATGGTTTCAAGTATTCTTATCTAATACTAATAATTTATACACAATTATATCAGTTCAATTAATCATTTCTATTTAATAATAATCATTTGTTTGTACACAGTTATAAGGTTTCAAGTACACAATAATAAATCTTAGTAAACAATTATAGCTTTAAATAACTATTCTTAATACAAATAATTTACAGTTATATGATATAAAGTATTTCTATCAAATACAAATAATTTTCAAAAAGATCTCTTTGACCCATAGATAGGACCCTAAAAGGAAGAGAGAACCTGTAAGTAATCACAATAAACTGGTACTCATCAGATGAATTCCTTTTTAAATCCATCCGATGAGCTTGTAAAAATGAAATCAATTTATTAATGAATACTATCTCTAGTTTTCTTGTATTTTAACCAAAAATATATATTTTACTTAGCAGATATATTTTGCATTAAATAGCCATGCATTGAGCACTTATTCTTAGGATATTCAGCCCTTACTGATATATATATATATATATATATATATATATATATATGTACACATATATAATGTATTCAGTAGTTAATACATATCGCCTTACATGCATTCCCTGCAGGTATTTGCCGGAATATCAGAAATTACATTCTCAAGTTTCACATTTTCGAAAGCCAACTGAGAAGAAAAATAATCTCAACATAAGTTCTTTTATTCCATAATTTTCATTTCCTTCTTAATTATTTAAATATCATTCAAACAGTTGCATAAGGTCATTAAACCAGAAATAATTTTTAGGTGGTGAGAAACTTGCCAAAGAACAAAATAATTTATACGTTTCCCAAGGGTATCAGCACTATAAAAAAATGGAAATAGCCTTGCCCAGGATTTGAACTTGGGTCACCATGTCCACAAAACAGACCCTTGATGGGTAGTTTCACTTGGTTGGATGGAGGGGAGCTTCCCCCATATTTCTCACCTGGTAACAAACAATGTTGAGCATATGATTATTACCTGCTGTTCCTAAGTAAACATTTAGCAGGCTCATCACTGCTAAACTTAGGTAAGCAAGCGCAAACCACATCTTTCAGCATAACTTGACCACAAGTCTGTTACTAAATTAGTTAAGGGAATCAATCATTTTGTTAAGAGCTTCCTACTTTCAAATACTCACATAATATACCATAATATAATTTTTTTAGAAAAAAGAAAAAAAAAAAAAAAAAAAAAAAGAATTGGTGTCGACCAATATACAGCGTAATTGGGCCTTTAAATTAAAAGGAAAAAATAAAAAGAGAAAAGAAAAGAAACCTAATTTTCTCTTAATCCTTAATTTCTTTATTCAGTCAATCCAACGTCACTATAAACAAATCACTTGTGTAAGCAGTCAAGTGGTTTACATTTCTACCAGAACTATTAGGTACTTATACAACATACAACATTCATGACTGGACAGCCAGTACTACAATAACAATTACTATTACGAGAAGTATATATATATATATATATATATGTGAGTGTGTGTGTGTGTGATATACATAAATCATATCTCTCTGTGTATGTACATTTAAAACAATTTAGCAAAATTTAATGAACTCTATTGCTATCTATTTCAATAAGTTCATTTCTATCTACCTCTGTTTGTTCCTATCTATCTATCTATCTATCTATCTATCTATCCCAATCTACTCAAACCTTAGCAAGTATATTTTACAAAAGCAGATTGCTATCCACTCCTGGCTTTGAATTAAGGCTTACATTTTTTCTCTAGTCTAGCTACCAACCAAGGCTAGAGAGCCTAGTTTGCCCTGCTATTTTACCCATAGCAGAGGGGTGGGTAGAGGAGATATAGTTTCATGCTTTTCCAAAAACATTACAGCAGCATCTATTAGTCTCAGAAGACCATGAATCCATCCCCCCAGAACTAGGGTACCCTTGCTGGGAAACAAAACTGTATCCATAAAACAATGACATACAAGTAGTGAAGTTACTAAAGTGTAGAAAAAATATCAAAATAGTAAAGACATACCAAGTAAAACCAACTTTTGAGAATATTCATGTTCTCTATCATCACGTGAGCTACTAATAATCAAGTAACATACATACAATAAATTCTGGTATTGTTATATAATTACGGAATTTTTTTTTTATATTAATCATTTTTCGTTAATCATATTTTATCATTCAGTTTGGTTGGACTTTGAACTATTTGGCTTAGTGCAGGTGCAGGTGCACACATTGAGTACAGTTCATGCTCGTGTGCAGAGGATATGACAATCACAAATGTCATAATAAAAACCCCAGATAGGAAATGGGACTGGGGTGTGAATGACGTCATGCCCGGAAGCGAGGGGCTGAGATTTTTTGGGATTTCGAAAATGACGTCAGTTGAGATTTGACTCTGGGAAGGGCCAGACCAGCTGGGGGGGGTGACTGTGGGCGATGTAGGAACAGTCAGCATAGTAAAAATTGTGTCTCTCTCTCCTCGTGTCGAAAGACTGAAAGTCAAGAAGTGAATAAACGTTTCGTACCTGAACAATGAGAGTAGTCAGGGTTTCGGGATTTCCCTGCATATGTATATGTTACAATATATAAGTTGTTGTACTCCCTACATAATGGACTTCCCCTCCTTCATAAATACATGTCAATGGACCATCAAAGGCTTGACCAAACCCACATGACACAATCATGTGTGATGCCACTTGCATAGTAGACAGATAGTCGCTAACCCACTGGACTCTCAGCTTCCTATTAACTAACTACTTTCTAACCTAGTTCACGGGTATCTTGTTTCTGTTGCTTTAATATATATGTTTTTCTATCAACTTTTTTGTGTTCCCCATGCCTTTCTTTTGCCAGCATCACAACATAAGTTGAACTCAAGATTTTTAGTTCAAAATTCTGGGTTAAACCTGTAACTGCTGGTCAACCCCCAAACATACAATAGGCTACTGTGATGTTCTGGCTAGTGTTTACAGTCAGTGCATCAACTGTCAAAACAATGTATGAAATAGTGTTTATATAATACTTATTCAGGAAGCTATTAGAATCAGCACTCAGTTGTATAACGAGCTGAGTTGAAGATCTAACTCAGCTTGTTACACTACAGAGGTGCCCATGGTGTAATGATTATCATCGTAGGAAATGGACATGGTGACAGGAGTTCAAATCCTGGACAAGACTGATTACATTTCACATAGCAATAATAGCCTTGGGAAAGGCATGAATCCTATTATTCTCCCGCCAGCTATGGATAAATAGTAGGGCAGACTGGGCTCTTCAGCCTTGGTGAGGCAACTAGTCTAGGAGAAGGAAAACTCTGAATTCAAACCTGTTAAACTCCGCTTAAAAATTGACTTTGTGTCATATTCTGCCTGAGCAGAGGGGTTGGTAAATATAACTTGCCAAATTCCATATGGTGCTGTGAACAAGATTTGAACCAGTGAGGGAATAACCAAGAGTATTGAGACTCCAGATCTGGAACTCTGAGGAGAGCAAAGTCAACCTTTCATTGCCATTACTGCCAGATCCACTTTTACTAAGTCAAAAAGACCAGTTTTAAAATTATTAGTATTAGATATAAATATTTGACATCATATAAATGTGTGAAAACAAATTATGGTTTAGTAGCAGTGGTTGGTTGGTTGGTTGGTTGGTTGTATTTTATTGCATATCAACCCTTGCAGGTTATTTAATGCTAAATTATATATATATATATATATATATATATAAAATACTCCAAATAGTTTTAACGGTAGATGCAATTTGTGCTTAGAAGAGAAAATACATATTCTAATACATAAATGGCCTGATAAGTTATTAGATAAGAGAAGTGAATTAATAGCTAGATGTAGACATAAGACTAAATTCAAACTATAGACTAAAAAAATTTAGAAACATAGAAATAAATAGTGAAACTGGAAAAAAAACGTATCCAATATACACACTAGGAAAAAATAGGTAGCTAAATAAATGGTATCGAAATTAATATAAGCATTAATATTTCTCTTAAAAGTTAATCATCAAACTTAACATGAAAAGAAAATGAATTAAACAAATAATTAAAAAAGTTAAATTACCGTAATTATAACTGATGGAAGAAATTTGAAAATAAAATAGGTAAATAAAAAAACCAAAATTCAATAAAACAAGGAGATAACTCCTTAATCTCTTCCCCCCTCCACCCCACGTGTCTATTATGTTTTATTTATCCATTGGATCTGAAGAAGTCCTGTTTTATTTTTCTTCGTGTTTTTGGTTTACACCAGAAACTGAAAAACAGGATGGAAATAAATTTATAATCCTAAATTAACCGGTCTTTGGTTTTTTCTTAAAGTATATATATATATATATATATGATCTAAAAACATTGAAGAGGTACTCCACATTTCCAATGCTCCAAGACTGGAGCCTCACAACCACATGATTCAGTGCTATATCCAGGACCCTCATTGTTGGGGGACCTTACCCCTTGAAAGAGATACTGTCAATGTATTCTACAGCCAAAGCTAACTGGAATGGCAAGTCAAGGGTTAAATAAATACAGTGTATTTTTTAGAGTGTAACTTTGAATTTTGGCTTTAAATCCCATTTAATTGTATTATGTTCCAATAAAAATGATAAAATCTTGCTAGCTTTGGTTTTGAAGAAAATTGACTTTTTGATAATAGAATTTTAATAGGAAGTGTACTCGTCAATGGATCCAACTGTATATTCTTTTTCACCTGCGAATAAGCATCCAACCAACAACTCTTCCACAATCAGGATGTGATACAAGGCCATTTTTAAGTGTAATCCCAGGTCGCGTCATACCAAAGACTTTTAAAATGTTACTTGATACCGCCTCGCTTAGCACTCAGCAATATAAGGTATGTATCAAGGGTAGAGTGGAGCAATCCAGGGAAAGGAGTAGCGCCCTCTCCTACACCTCGATGTAGTAGCTATTGAAAAGGGGGCCTTTTGGTCACCCTCAACTACGGTCGCCAACTTTTTACTTTTAGAAATGGTTTGAATTCAAAGTTTTCCTTTTCCTTAATTGGTTGCTACAACAAGGATAAAGAACCCAGTCTGACCGACTATTTACCCATGGCTGGAGAAGAAATGGATTCATGCCTTCCCCAAAGGCTTTAGTACAAAAGTGAAATGCAAATAGCGTTATACAGGATTTGAAATTGGGTCACCATACCCATTTCCTATGACAATAAGCATGAGGCCACACACCTTCAGCAATAGATAAATAGAAGGGACAACTAGGCTGTCTAACTTGGTATGGCAACCAATCTAGGAGAAAGAATACTCTAAATTCAAACCAGCGTTACTCTGATGAAAAATTTACCTTGTATCACATTCTGCCCATGGTATAGTGGCTGAGTGAATACATACTGTATATTTCTTTGGAATGCAACTTTAAACTTTGGCTATTAAAATCCCAAGGATTCTTCTGCCTTTTTTTATCAGTGAGAAATTTAAATAATTCTTTTACTGGTGTCAAATAATTAATGATCAACTGTAGTTGAAGATAACATATAAAAGTTGAGTTTTATAAAGTTATATATGGTGACACTGCAGAAACCATTTTAAGCAGACACTGCAGTTCATTGTTCATAGAAAGAGAAGTTAGTTTCACATCAATTGCAACATGAAAAAAATAAATAAATAAAAACAAAAATAAACATAAAACACTCAGCTTGCACCAACAAAAAGAAAAACAGAGTACACACACACACACACACACACACACACACACACACACACACACATACAAAAACCATATTTGGAATGTTGGCATATGTAAAAAGTCAGGACTGTCTGGAATGTGTATGTGTGTATGCGCGTAATATAAAGAAGGTTTCGAATATTCTCATAGAAAAATTACGACATATACAATCATGAAAAAAGAATGGGTTTAATGGTGATATTTCAAGTAATTATTAGAAAGAGGGTAAAAGTGAAAGTATTTATTACATCAAGAAATTAGTTGAGAGATGGAGGAGAAAATTACTCTTAGGCTCAGGATAATAAAAAAAGTTAATAGAGCTGATAATACGATTAAAAATCTATAGAAGTAAATAAACAGTTTGCAGAAAGAAGAAGAAGAAGAAGAAAAAGAAGGTATCTCAAAAGTTGAATTTAAATTCTATGCCAGCAACACGAGGAGATAGCAACTATTTCCTGTTCATGACTGATTTTATGAAGTGCTCAACTTATTTAAAAAAAAAGAGAAGGTAATTTAAAAGATATAACATACCTGATTAATGGGTGGAAAAAAAAAACCTTCTATAATTGCATGAGTACTTCAAGTTTTAGAGAACATGCCTCACAATGTTGAATATAAACAAAAACAAGAACAAAAAAAATCCTCAAAGATCCCATTGTTTAAACTAGAAATATACTAACTGTTTACTTTCAATTCTTTATATTTATGACGCAGAATAACAAATTCCCATCCTTTGAATTTTCGTTGAGAGAGACCATTGGTTATACAAGTTTAAAAGCCTCAAAATAGAAAAATATTTTCCAAAAACATGTAAAATAGTTTAAAGGTTTCAAATGTTACTCAGTTTTCAAGATAAAAAGCCTCAAATTTGAAGGGGAGGATGAAAAAAGAAAACATTCTATTAAACAACTGAAAATGCATATATATATATATATATATATATATATATATATATTTGCGCACTAATACAGATGTATGTGGTTGAGTGTGTGTATATACAGTATCATCCATAAATTAATACGTACCTATCAAACTTTTATGATTTCTAGTGGAAGATTATACAATTAAAGCAGACTTAATATTAAGTCATGGTATTTATTGCCTAACACGACAAGATTGAGAATCTTTAACAGAGAAAAAAAAAGGAAGTAATGAATAAAATCAATTACAAATTGAGTAACAAATAATAAGAAATTAAATCAAAATATAGATACTAAATCTTTATTTCTTTAATATTTTTCTAAAATATAGAATTTTGAAAAGGAGTGTCTTTATTTTTAGACACATACATATCTATATTTTTGGTTAAAGAGTTATAATGTAGTAGAGTTTGGTAATAAATAACACCTAATGATTTCTACAAGAAATAATAAAATCCTGGTATTTTAAAAATTAACTTTTAATAAAAAAATAAAAAATAAAAATAAAACATTTCTGACTTGAGACGCAAAATCAAAATATACATTATTGCTCTTGCAACATCATATGTAATTGAAGGAAACTTCCAAGCAGTTAAAAATAAAGGGCAGTATCTTATTTAGAATTTTAAAAAAATATGATTTAGCTGATAAATAATATTCATTACATTTATTTGGAATAATAATAACTTCTTACCAGTTAATCCTTTTTGTAAATCTTTCTTGACAAAAAATGAAAATATTAATAAAAAGCATTTTCTTTTTTTTATGCTATTTGCAACAATTTTAAACTTTATTCTTACATTGATTGATTTATATTTATATTTATTTATATTACTGATCCAGCCTGATGTAGAAGTTTATATATATATATATATATATATATATATATATATATATATATATATATATATATATATATACTAGCAGAAATACTTGATCCATGACCAAACTAAAAGGATTTTAGGAACACCAATGTGTGAGACAGAAAGAGGAAAGAGAGGAGTAAGCTAAGAATTAAAAATGTGTCCTTATTTGTAGCAGAAAGATTTCAACTATTAATTCAAATGAAAATTATTCTTTTATTTTATTAACTTTTTTATTTTCTTATTCTTTTTTAAGTTTACAATTAAAATGGTATTCAAAAATATGTAACCCTGTACTGACGAAAGGTTTAAAATAATCTCATTTTTTTGTGGTCTTCAATAAATTTTTAATGTTTATAATTAGTGCTCAGTATCAAAACAACTTTTTAGTTAATAATTTTTAAAAAACAGAAAAGTTTTAATTCAAATTTTTATTTTTACCTTCTAAAAATTTAATGAAAAAAAAAATCTAATAATTCCTGTATTTCAATATTCTTTTATTTTTGGAATTTTTTTGTCTACATTTAAAATATTATTTTAAAAAATCTAACCAAAGACTCATCAGTGGTTTAAAAAATTATAATTTTATTTTTCTGAAGACTTTTTTTGTTTTTTAAAATATGACAAAAATTTAAATTCATTATGAGTTAAAGCGTTGAAAAATGTATTTTTTTAATTCATTTTCTTTTTTTCCCAATGAAAATGAAACAATAAAAAGAAACTAAAAATTAAAAATGTATCCTTATTTTTGGGTGGAAAATGAAAAGTATTTGTTGATACAGTGAATAGTTTATTTATTTATTTTTTTTTTTTTAAGTTTTTCAGTTTCATAGATGATAAATTGATAAATTTTCTTCTGAGAAATATAAAAAGTATTAATTTTAAAAAAAACAGTTTTTAAATTATCAATAAACAATGCTTCTGTTTATTTTTTATATTTTTTTCTTTTTTACCTTCTAAAAATCAAACATTATAGGAAGGTACAATAAAAACCTAAGAAATAAAATTGTGTCGTTTCAGTGTTTGCCAATGGAGACCTGGATTTAATCCCAGGTCGAGTCATGCTAAAAACTCAAAAAAATGGTACTTGATGCCTCCTTGCTTAACACTCTGCATTATAAGGTATGGATCAAGGGTAAAGTGGAGTAATCCAGGTAATGGAGTAGTGCCCCCCCCCCAATCGAAAAGGGAGCCATCAGGTCACCCTCAACTAAGGTCGCCAATAATAAAAAGAAGATAAGAATTAAAAATCCAAAATTTTTGTATTACAATTTCTTTTTCTTTTTTTTATTTACATTTAAATCAGTATTTTAAAACAAAAGAATCTCTTGGTTTGAAACATTTCCTTGATTTTTTTGTAGTTCTCCAAGAAATTAATTTTTTTTTCTTTTACAATTAGTACAAAATAACTAAAGAATTTTTGAAAAAGCATTAACTTTAAATTTCACCAATGTAATCAGGGTGATATTTAAACATGGTAGGTACAAAGAAGAATTAAAGATTTGCATGTGCTTTTTTTATACTTACTGAATTATATCATTTAACCAGTAAAAATCAAAAACTAAATTTTGTACTTTTCCTTATAAATGTATCATATTTGAACAAGTCCTGGCGGCAACACCCCACAAGGCACCAACTATACAGCCCCCTGCCTCCCATCATGACAACTATCCAAGTTAGACGAACCAGACATGCAGGACACTGCTGGAGAAGCAGGGACGAGCTCATAAGTGATGTACTCCTATGGACCCCCACATATGGCTGAGCAAAAGCAGAACGACCAGCTCGAACATACATACAGCAGCTATGTGATGATACGGGATGTAGCCCTGAAGACCTGCCAGAGGCGATGAACAATAGGGAGAAGTAGTGAGAGAGGATCTGGGATATCCGTGCTAGCGGCACGACATGACGATGATGAATTGATTAATGAGGATCAAAATTCATCCTCATCAAGAATTCTGGATTACTCCATATGAAATTAACTGACATTGATATGAACAACAGGTATTTAGCTAGTTTTGATATCAAATCCGTATATACCAACATACCTGTTGACAGATGCATTTGAACGTCTACATAATCACCTTTGAAAATCTAATTCTACATTACCTCTACCTATCTCTGAACTAATTAAGATTTGTACCTTATGCACTTCATATATATATATACACACACACACACACACACACACACACACAAAATCTCTCTCTCTCTCTCTCTCCAAGTTTGTTGGCATATAGAACACATTATCAACGAAGGCCCTTGTAAGATGAACAACTACTGCAACTTATCCAAAATTTATAACTGTCAATTTTAAACTTCAGCAGACAATCTCCCTATGTTGTATATTGACCTCCGACTGGGCCAAACATGCCATTCCAAAGACGGCGGAAGTGCATATTCTGTTGGCGTGGGTGAGCTTGGCTGACAATCAGGAACAGGGTTAAAATCTCATGGTACAGTCACAGACTGATGCACCGGAAGAGAGTGACCTGTGAACTGCATGACAGTTATTTCCTCTTGATGACGATCAAACATGCCATTCCAAAGACGGTGGAAGTGACACATTCCGATGGCCAGTTATGGGGAGATATTGAGTGGGTGATTGAACTATTATATAACTTGGTGAAGACAGGAAGTCAGTTAGTTTTGGAGACCAGACCCACTGGTGACAAGATGCGGTAGAAGAAGCCAGCACCCAGCACAGAGCTGGGCCTCCGGTTGGGCAACCCTGGAGAACGAGAAAGACACAACGCTGATGGCCATAAGAGTGGGGGTCAATATGTTCTGTTCGGTCTCCAACTCCCTTTCACACACAACACTTTCAAATAAAGTAAGAGGTATATTTTTCTAAAAGGACTGTCTCGTCGTTATTATTGTGTCGTTATGATTCTGTATGCATATGTAGATGTATATGTATATAGTTGCATATGTATTACATGAGTATATAACACCCATACTTTTAGATCATTGGATGCTGAGGAGTACTTGCATAATTTTTCATTCATTTAAGTGTATATCTTATATATCTTACACTAGAAAATATGGTGTATATATATATATATATCGTCTCTATGATACACTGAGCACTAGTTTTTTGTTATTGCTGGCACTGCCATTTTAATTCTTAAACTGTCATTTTATCTTCTTTAAAGTTATATATAAATAAATAATTGAGAATAAGAAAATGAATAAGTAAATTCCATTATAAATTTATTTCACTTGTTTATTGGGCTCTTCAGATGGGATTTCCATCTGAAGAGCCCAATAAACAGGTGAAATAAATTTATAATGGAATATACTAATTGATTTTTTTTTGTTTCTCAATTATATTTTGCTCTGCATGAGTTTATTTATACATGTTTACGTATATTATAAATTTTACATTGAACACTTCAATTGTATAATTCTGTTTAAGTATATCTATAGGATCGATTGATATAATATATATATATATATATATATATATGAAATGGTTAGAAGCTTGGCTTGTCGTTTGAGTCGACTGGGTTTCGATCCCAGCTACGGGAAGCTAATGTCTAGCCACACTGATGAGTTCTGATAGAACGAAACAGATCTGTCTGTGGATGACTATACATATATATATATATATATATATACTTTCTTTAAGAAAAAGCAAAGATCGGTTACTTTAGGATTATAAATTTATTTCCATTCTGTAATTTTCTTGTCCTGAAGGAATTACTCCCAACTCTGGTTTAACTGGACCAAATAATATATATATATATATATATATATATATATATATATATGTACACACACACACACACACACACAAAGAGAAAAAAAAAAGAAAATTTCTCTCATATATATTGTGACGGGGAAATTGATTAAAATCCCTAAACGGGACTTTATTTTCGCACGTGTGAAGACGGGGCAGGTTGGCACTTGATCCCCTACAGAAATAAGTCCTGTTCAGAGTTCTTTTCTCAGGCAGATAAGAACTGGCATATTACGTGAGGGAATAATTTAGGGCCAGACTGGCCACCGCTGGCAAAGGGGTCCAAAATTTCACACTATCACACACCCACCAGGCCGCTAAACTTCCTTCCCTTAGATAATAGAAGAATACGGGCCTATAGGTCTTAGTTGTAATAATATTAATATTGCTATAGTCGGCAACTCCGGTTTCCCGTGTGATGCTTTAGGAATTAATAGGACAGTTCTAAGCAAGATAATGTAAGGCGAATAGAAGCTGAAAGGAAAGCATGGAATAATAACATAGACCACATGGTAAAATGAAAATACATAGGTTCTTTACTACGGTTATATACATATATATGTTCAAAGTGTCAAAAATATATAATAGGATAGTCCCTGAATATAAATGTCTTTTCTTGGCTTTTATCCTTTTTCCAAATTGAGAGAGAGTGGTAAACAAAATTTGGGTGTAAAAGGGAAAATGTCCCAAAGTTACTTATCTTATTTTTTTGACGGGGTTCCACTGGAGAATTTCTCTTCTTTCACGGGCTAATAGACTTTGTACTGTTTTTAATGCTGGCTTGAAGGATTTTGGAGTCCCTCGTGTCTCAGTCTTTTTGTCTTTAGCCCGGAGTAAAATGGCTATCGTCCGTCTGCCACCAGACTTGCTCAAAAAACAGTCTTTTTTTGTATTTACTTCCGTTGAGGGGAAGGGAACCCCACTTCCGTTTGGGGTCCCCCGCCAATCATTTGGCTTCATTTTCTCCTTCCCCTTCCGATGTCCGGCGACCCAAGGTCACTTAGGTGCGAACATCTGTGTGATCCACATTCTCTCATAACGGTCACTTTTTGACTGCTAGATAATGTTAGTTCAACGGGGGGGGGAGTATCATTCCCACCTCCTCGTCTCCGTGAGCCATCACGTGACAATATATATTAATTTCTACTGAATTACAAAGCACAAATGGTTTAAACATACAAATCTCAAAAGCAATTGCCACCAAGTTTTATCCCTGATTGATATGATACTTTGCTAAAATGACTTTATGTTAAACTTGATTAACCTTAAAATAGCCACTCCTAAAATGAAAGTTGGATATACTTTCAAATAGACTTTCCATGCAAAACCTATATACTATAAATTGCAAAAATTATGAAAGAAGACACTCCTATAAAATATGTTTGTATGCTCTATTTTATATCAACAGATAACTAAGCCAGGCATATCCATCTCACTTACATATAAGTACTTCTTCCATAGGGATAAGTCTTATTCTTTGAAGTGTTATTTATAAATCATTGCATAGTCGGCAAAACCTAGAACATACCAACTGTATTCTCAACAGAAGAGTAAGACCCCCCAACTCTAGATGGAGTTCTAGATATGGTAGTGAGGTTCCAGTACTGGAGTTCTAAGGAGCAGGAAGTACTCCTTCATTACCATTACTCCTAGGTCCACTCTAACTAAGAGAGATAGCACCTGTTAGGATGCTTGGTGTAGGTCAGATACCTGTTTAAACATTATTAATATTGGTTGGGAATACTATATAACTGTGTGTAAATAAATGATTATTATTGAATAGAATTATTAATGTTAGATAAGAATACTTGAAAGTATGCAAATGATTTGTATTAAGAATAGTTACTTGAAGCTAAAATTGTTTACAAAGGATTATTATTTGTTATTTGAAATCATATAATTGTGTAAATTATCAGTTGCCCTGTTGGTAGAGCTTATAATATATGCTGACTACATCTGGAAAGGGGCACCCTGTCTCTTCATCAAAAAAGGGTATCCTGAGTATGATACTAAACTTCATCTGGTGGCGAGGCTTGATCTCTGGAGAGAATGGAGTCATGCCTTCATTGCCATAAGCCCCAAGAGTGAAATAGATCAGTCAGAAATTTATTATTAGATAGAAATACTCGAAACCACATAACTATGTGAAAATTATTTGTATTTGATAGGAATACTTGAAACAATAAAATAGTATGCAAATTATTTGTATTGGATAGGAATACATGAAAACTATATAACTGAGTGCAAATCGTTAGTATTGAATAAGAATACTTGAAACCATATGACTGTGTGAAAATTATTAGTATTGGATGGGAATACTTAAAACCATATAACAGTGTGCAAATTATTTATATTGGATAAGAATACTTAAAACCATATAACTGAGTGGAAATTGTTAGTATTGAATAAGAATACTTGAAACCATATAACTGTGGGAAAATTATTAGTATTGAATAAGAATACTTGAAACTATATAACTGTGTGCAAATTATTTGCATTGGATAGGAATACTTGAAACCCTATAACTGTGTGTAAACAAATGACTTAAAGATTCAACAGAAATTATTAGTCAGCCCTGGATCTGTGCCATGGATCCCAGCACAGGTTGGACGAAACAATGGCAATGGCCCATACTACAGGTCTCTTCTTCCTGATCATGATGATGTTCAGGAGAAGGAAAAGTGAAGGAACACGTGTACACCTTATAGTCTCTAGCTCCTGAGTTTGATAGGAAGTTACCTTTACACAGGTGAGGAGCTGGAATTCAGAGTTTTCCCATCCCGAGATTGATTGTGCTACCAAGACTAATGAGCCCAGTCTATCCTACCATGTACTTATAGCCCAAAGTGAGAAGATACATATCAGTGCCTTTTCTCAAGGCCATAAACACACAGTAAAATACTGCTTTATCCAGAATTTGAACTTGGCTTGATTTTTTACAATAACCCTTATACCATAAATGCCTTCAAATAAATTATACCATCAAGACTTTCTCTACTGAAATCCCAAATATACTGGGCTATACACATCTTCAGGATGAGGAATCATTGCCTGCTTAAGATTATACCATGCAACTAGCCATTGTGACAGAGGGGTACCAAAGAAAGTTATTCAAAGACTTCTTGAAAAAAATCCTTTGGTGCCAGTCACATTGACCATTACTGATGGTCCACTCTAGGAGAGAGCCATGATGCCTGACATCACCACCAACTATGATGTCTCCTAAGAAGCAGGAGGAACAGCAATACTATACCATCAAGGCCTGATTAGATCTAAAGCTGCAACAACTGCAACCATACCTGTCAGTCACTAGTATAGTTGGAGTCAGCATCGGACGGCTCCTTCTTGATCTTCATTTCAAGTAGCCAAGCCATGATGACTATCAGTACCTTTTAATATATACTAAAGTTAAATCACATGAAAAACATTGTATACTAACAAGAATAACAAGTTGAATTTTTCTATTCTATATGTAGAGTTTAATAATTTCTCAGGTAATACGAAATGGTTTAAAGTGAAAGGACATAAATTTCAATATTAAATGAAAAATGTCTAGACTACATTCAAAAATAATTTCTGAGATATTTTTTAAAATTCTCATGAAGAATTAAAAGATAATAGTCATCACAAGAGCAGTGAGAGATATTACCATCCACTCCTCCAAAGAATTTTTTTCTATTTTTCTTAATGTGACCCAACATACAAGATCTTAATCTTTTGATATCATTAGATAGAACACGTTGAAGGAACAAAGCTATAACTTTCCTAAATTATCTTGAAAAGATCAAATTAAAACTGACGTATCTGATAAGCATCTGAATTCCAGGGCTAGAAACATTTTGTAAAAATGAATAACAAAGCAAATGATAACTTAATTATGATTGTTTGTAAATATATACTTACCTACCCATCAATAGTTTGTCACACTTTTTTAGAAAAATATAGATATGCAACATCAGTTGCTTTTCTGAAAATAAACGATCTAACCAAGTCTAACCAAGTAGGGTAGACTAGGTTCTTCAGCCTTGGTGAGGCAACTAGTCTAGGAGAAGGAAAAACTCTGAATTCAAACCTGTTAAACTCCGCTTAAAAAATTGACCTTGTCTCATATCCTGCCCGAGCGGAGGGGTTGGGTAAATAGGATCTAACCAAGTCTACAAGAGCAGGTATATATATATATATATATATATATAGGCTAGAGTAGTTGTAAGAAAAGGAAGAAGGAAATGATGAGGATAATGGAGAAGGTAGAGAAAGAGGTCAAAGAAAACATTCATGAGATAGTATGATCCTCAATAAAAATGTTAGAATGGTGGATGTGTCTGGTGTGTCAGAGGAGGAGGAATTCAAAAAGAAACGTGTTATGAAATAGCCGAGGGATTTCGGTTCATGCCTTTGAGTTTAGTTAGGCTGAGAACCTTTCGGCTCAACACATGGGTTTGTTGGGTGTAAGATTGAAGCAGGTGTTAACGCGGGTGCGTGCGAGCGGATGGAGGTGTCACTCAGATGTCATAACAGTCCGAGACGATACTGGGTGACAAGGTGCGGGTGACGTCACGCACCGGAAGCACGTGGAAGTTTGTGTGAGAATTTGAAGAAAATATGAGTCGGGTTTTAGACGCCAAACGAGAAGGATCGATGTTGGAGCTCGCAGGCGCGAGGCGAGTTTGCGCCCTAGGTGGGGGGCGCTCGAGTTGGGGGCCAAATGAATAAGACAGCATAGAAGATTGTGTCTCTCCTCCTTACGTCGAAACCTTTAACTCAAAGTTAATAAAAAGGTTTCATACCTGAACAAGAAGTAGTTACGAGTTTTTGAGATTCCTGTTCTTTATATATTCTATCGTTATGAACATTACATGTCTATTTTGCACATGGTCATATTCGTGTATATGGCTACGCAACACATGGTGTTTGCTAGAGACAGCAAAATGCATTCTTACTGGAAATTTATATATCTTGAAATAACATGGAATTAAACTTATCAATGCAATGTGAGCACTACTTTACTACACACCAAAGCAGGACGACCAGCTCGAATATACATACAGCAGCTATGTGAGGATATGGGATGTAGCCCTGAAGACCTGCTGGAGGCAACGAACGATAGGGAGAAGTGGCGAGAGAGGGTCAGGGATATCCGTGCTGGCAGCACAACATGATGATGATGATGATGATGATGACTATTTCACCATTAGCCATAAGCTCGATATTTTGGGCTGAGCACAATTATACAATATGCCATAAACCTGATATTTCATGCTTACAGCATAGAGTAAATATATATTCATTATATGCTATCAGACCAATATTTCAGACTGAACACTATTTTACAATATTTTTTATGTCAGCCTAACATTTCAGGCTCAGGAAGAGTATATGAGATACCCCTAATCATAAAAGCCTTAATATAATAATATTCTTAAACATAGTGAAGTCATGTTGAAAGGACTGGTTTCAGTTACAAAATGCTAGCAGTGAGGAGCCCGCTCAATATCTGGGTGATTTTCCACATCAATGGAAGACGATCAGAAATCGCAGGATATGATCCATGGAAATTGATACCTGACTGTACATAAAGTTTACAAAAATATAGGAATTGGTAAAAGTTTGTACCACATGATTTAAAAAAAAAAGACTACTGATATGTCTGGTTGTCACAAACTTCTGGCAGATAAACAAAAACAGACTATTTTTGAGATATGGTGTGACAGAAACAAATGTTTGATTAAGATTATACATATCAGTAAAAAATGAAAGCTATGGCTGGATATTATTATTTTTTTTGCTTCAAGAAATTATATGGTTTCAAGTAACTAATAATAAACAATTAAAGCCTCAAGTATGTATTTACTCAACCCCCTCCACCAAAGTCAAGATTTGAGACAAGGTCAATTTTTAAGTGGAGTACAGCTGATTTGAATTCAAAATTTATCTTCTCATATAAATCTTATGTAATTATTCTTATTACAAATAATTTGGTTTCAAGTATTCCCATCAACAAGGTTGGGCTGAAAAGTTCATATGATGACATCATATCTGCTGTTAATGACTTTTTTTTACCAATGGGATTCAAGTAATGAAACACTGATAAAAGAAGTGTGTGGACTACAAGGGGGACTATGTTTAAAAATCAACTTCATTTGGTCACATTGCATCAGAGGATCTTGATCAGCCTATGAACTTTTAAGCTGACCCTCAAAATACTAATCATTTTAATATAATTATGCTTTTAAGTTTTGTTTATTTAATGGCATATCAACCTTTTATGGGTCATTTAATCCAATATTTGATGTATTTGTAAATGTTTGATTTTAATTATAACTATATTTTCAATGTTAAATTGCAATCATTTTCCCCACCCAATTATTGCTATCAAATACAAATAATTTTCAAAAATATCTAATTGACTCATAGATGTGACCCTAAAAGGTATTACTACTTGAGATCAGAGTGGGCCTGGAAGTAATGGCAAGAAGGTGCAACTCCACATTCCCAAGGTCTCTAGAACTTGAATTTCACTATCAGATACAGTTTAGCGTCATACCAAGGACACCTTTTTTTGGAGGGAAGGGAAGATTAGGACTTACTTGACTTTAGGGGCTACAGTCAGTACATTCTCAACCTTGCTGATAAGGCATCTATCAATAGTGGAGGAGGCTGTATTAAAGGGGGTTAATTTCATGGGGTTGTAGGTAGAGCAATAAAGTTCCATTTGAAAAAAAAAGATCAGCTTTGTCTAGGATATGCCTCGTGTATTAAAACCTACCAGAGAATAATTGTTTTTTTTCATAGCTGAGTAATTGCTTTTGAATGAAGAGAAAAAACTTTTTTTTTTCTTTTCTTTAAAAATATAAAATAGACCAGCCCAACATTTCTTCTTAAACACATAGACCGACACATTCATGAACGTACAAAAAGAAAAAAGATTTAGAAATGTAATTTGTAAGAAACCTATGACCAGAATTAAATTGCTTGCTATTAGCTGAAAGCTTCCACTCGTAGCAGCAACTTAAACAAAATCTTTTCAAATTAGCAAATCAATTTTCAAAAAGAAAAAATAAAATTAAAAAAAAAAACTGAATAGATTTCCATCGGATAATTTAATTTAAAGCATTTACACAAAGATTTACACAAATTTGCATGAACTTTATTAGGCTGTATCAAAAATATCTTCATTTTTTATATAACTTTACCCTAAAGCTTATCTCAAAAACACTTAAAAACTATTTATATCGCCAATATTATATCACCATTATTATTTATATCACCAATATTATTTATATACATATGTATATGAGAGTGAGAGAAATGGAAATAAATCCGAAGGTATGTAAATATAAAAACTAGCAGAAATACCTGGTTCATGACCAAACTAAAAGGATTTTAGGAACACCAGTGAGTGAGATATAAAGAGAGAAGAGAAGTGTAATCTAAGAATCAAAAATGTGTCCTTATTTGTAGTTGAAAGATTTCATCTATTAATTCAAATGTAAAGTATTCTTTTATTTTATAAATTATTTTTTGTCTTTTTTTATTCTTTTTTAGTTTATAATTAAAATAAGATTCAGAAGTATATAAACCTCTACTGGTGAAAGGTTTAAAATATTTTCATAACTTTTTTTTTTGGGGGGGGGGATCTCCAATGAATTTTTAATTTTTATAATTAGTGCTCAGTATCAAAACAATTTTTTAGTTAATACTTTTTGAAAAAGCAGAAAAGTTTCAATTCAAATTTTTATTTACCCTCAAAAAATTCAATGATATCAATCCTTGTATTACAATATTCTTTTGTTTTAGAAATTTTTTATTTTGTTTACATTCAAAATATTTTAAGAAATGAAACCTGAAACTTATCGGAGGTTTGAAATATTTTATAAATTTCATTTTTCTAAAAACTTTTTTAAATATGATAAAAATTTAAATTCAGTTCTTAATTGCCTGTTGAGTTAGAGTGATCAAAAAATGTATTCATTCAATTTTTTTTCTTTCCTCCATAAAAATGTAACAATAAAAAAAGCTAAAAATCAAAAATGTACTTATTTTAAGCTGAAAAATTTTGCATATTAATTCAAATCAAAGACATTCATTCATCCTATAAATAGATTATTTCTAGTTTTGTTTTTTTAAGTTTCACCGATGAAAAACTAATATACTTTGTTTTAAGAAATATGAAAAGTATTCATTTAAAAAAAGATTTTAGTTATCGATAAACAATGTTTTCATTTAATTTTGATAATTTTTTTTCTTTTTTACCCTTTTAAAATCTAACATTATAGATGCGTACAATAAAAAGAAGCTAAGAAATAGAAATATAAACTTTTTCATATTACAATTTGTTTTCTCGAATTACATTCAAATTTATATTTTTAAAAAAGTACCCCTTAGTTTGAAACAGTTTCATGATTTTTTTTTTATAGTTCTACAAAAATTAAGAATGTTTTTTTTTTTACAATGAACACTGAATTACAAATCAATAATTTAAAAAACTCAAAAAAACAAGAAAAATATAAAATTCAAATTTTGCTAATAAAATGTGTGTGATATTTAAACATGGCAGGTCTTAAAAAGAACGGCTAAGTCCTCCTTTTGTTTTGTTTTTTTACTTCTTTCTGAAGAACTGTTAAGAGATTGACAAATCAATCAATTTTTAATTATTGAATGATATCATTTAATCTGTAAGAATAAAAAAAAACAAATGTTGTACTTTTCCTTATGGTTTCAAGTTACTCTTTATTCTAGATAATAATAATTTGTTGACATACAGTTATATACCCTTAAGGATTCCTATCTAGAAACAAATTTATTTTATCTATAGATGAGATCCTAACAGGTACTACCAGCCTGCAGAATATTATAAAGTATTATTTAATACAAAACATTATAAAACAGCATTTAAAATCAAAAATACAATATACCTCAGAGTTTAAAAGTGTATTGCCTAACATATACTTAGGTACATTTTGCTCAATGGTGTTGTAATTTTATGTTTGATGTTAGAGTTTCAATGTATTGACTCCTTCTAAAATATTGTCCAGTCGGTTGGTGCTGTAGAATACACTGACTGCTTCTCAGCAGAGGGGTAAGACCTCCCCCACAACGAGTGTCCTGGAGAGGACACTAAACAATCTGACGGTGAAGTTCCAGCAAAGCTGGAGCTTTGGGGATGCAGAGTACCCCTTCATTGCCATCGCTCCCAGGTCCACTCTGGCCCGGAGTGGTAGCACTTGATAGGGGTCCTATCTATGGGTTAAATAGAACTAACGGCATACTTATGCTAAACTAAATTGTTTGACTAAACTGAATAGCTTGAAATAGAAATGTTTTTCACAATTAAACTGTACTTACTTTTCGGGACATTGGCCCAGCGGTTAGAGTGTTCGCCAATGGCCCGGGAGACATGGGTTCAATCCCAGGTCGAGTCATACCAAAGACTTTAAAAATGGTACTTGATACCACCTTGCTTAACACTCAGCATTATAAGGTACGGTTCAAGGGTAAAGTGGAGCAATCCTGGGAATGGAGTAGCGCCCTCCCCTACACCTTGGTGTAGTAGCTATCGAAAAGGGAGCCTTCGGGTCACCCTCGACTATGGTCGCTAACTTTACTTACTTACTTTTAAACTGCGTGTTTATGCTAAACTGAATTCTTTGAAATAGAACTATTTTTTGACATTGGAACTGTATTTACACTAAACTGAATTGTTTAACATAGAAATGTTTTGACATTAAACTGTGTGTAAACAAAATCTGTACTTATACTTTACTGAATTAGCTGAATTAAAACTGCTTGACTAAACGGAATTCTTTGAAATAAAACTGATTATTCACATAAAAATGGATTTGGCGTAAAATAACCAACAAGGGTTGATATGCCATAAAACCCAACTAACCAACCAATCAACCTTCTAAAATAGAAGCATCAGTATTAATAGTGATCACAGTTAAACTTGATCCCAATAGTTTCATGGTTCTTTGAACAAATAAATCAAACTTGCAAGAAAAAGGGTTGACATTTTATATGATTTTGTTTTAGTTTGGTTTTATGGCATATCAACCATTGTAAGTTATTTAATGCCAAATCCAGTTTATACATCTATATTGAATATCTATTAGACATGATTTGTAAACACATTTTATAGATAATATTCTTAAATGAGCCTGAGCTCTTTTTTGCACACAATTCAATGGTTTCAAATATTTCTATGTAACAGTCACAATATAACATTAGTCATTGTTTGTACATATAGTTTGCTCTATCTGAACCATAAATAGGACTCTATTGGGTCAGAGTGGACCTGGGAGTAATGACAATGTAGGAGCACTCCACATTCGCCAAATCTCCAAGGCTGGAGCCTTGCCATCAGATTATTCAGTGTCATATCCAGGACACTTGATGCAATTGGTATATTCTACAGCCCCAGCCAACAGGGCTAAGTAAGCTTTACTTAGTTTGACCAAATACCAGTAGAATGGGACACCCAGTCAGAATCGAACTCACTGGTAATGGTTTGGTTTTGCTTCTTTGTTTAATGGCATATCCAAGTTTATGGGTTATTTAATAATAAAGCCATCCTTATAAAGAATAGTAGCTGTACTATTTAACCCATAGCTTGGGGGGGAATAAGGGAGTTCATAACTTTCCCAAAGGTATTTGTCTGAAAGCTAATGTAAAGGTACAACTGAAGTTTGAACTTGCAGTACAATAACCACTATGCCAAGGGGAACACACCAACCTCATAGACCACAACTACATACAAGATGAAATATGCTTTTTTACAAAGCTTAGATAAGTTTTGGCAAAAGATCAGAAGTATGGAGCACCCAGTGAGAATTAAACTCATTAGAAATGATTTCCTACACTAACTAGTAAACCACTACACCACTTGAGGCATATTAAATTTTTTTCTTTACTATGCTTAATTAATAACAAAAAAAGAGTTGAAAAAGGAAGGTTCTAGGGTGGCAAGATTCCTATACTTTAAAGTCCCAATCAATCCAGAGCGAAAAAAAAAAAAAAAAAAGTGTTTCCAGCTGACACTGATACATCAAAACCTACCCCACAAACATTGGATAAATTTCAGCAGGAAAGCACAAACAATCGTCCAAAAAGAGTTGTTTTGCAACTTTATCTTTCTATGTCACCTTTTAAATGGGACACAGAAATATCACCTTTTGGTGACAATTATATTCTGCAAGGTTGCAACATTCAAACCCCCCACCAACCACATA
The DNA here is from genome assembly GCA_963585895.1 of Sepioteuthis lessoniana. Classification (NCBI taxonomy): domain Eukaryota; kingdom Metazoa; phylum Mollusca; class Cephalopoda; order Myopsida; family Loliginidae; genus Sepioteuthis; species Sepioteuthis lessoniana. Next base: position 112,752,349 of record OY757911.1, read on the forward strand.
CACCTATCCCCCTCCCCCGATTACTGCTGCATTTGCAAGTGATAAATAGTCACATAAGAAGTGCATGTATATGCATATGCAATTCTGATAGTGGCTGATAACAAAGTTTATGGAAATCTTTATCGGTTTGTATACAGTGGTAAAAATTCTAATCAAATGTCTCAAATCACCCCGAAGAGGTTATCAATCAGAATACCACTAGTTTTTCTAAATCAAAAACTCTTAACAACATGTCTCAAATTAATCCTCACATATATTAATCTGCTGATAACACTGGTTCTACAAAGGAAATATAACATGTGCTACAATAATGGATACAATTAGTCTGATAATACAACAAAAGAACAATTATGATATACACAAAGATTTCAAGTTTTAAATTATCAACAAATCATTTATATATATCTATTTCTTTATATATGTGTACACACACACACACACACATATATATATATATATAATTATTTTTTTACTGTTATGCATATACATACATACATGTGTGTGTGTGTGTGTGTGTGTGTGGCATGAAGATAATGCATTATTTTTTTGTTCTGTACGATTACTTTTTTCACTGATGAAAATGATTAAATGGCATTAATTTCTGTAAAATTAATTGTAACAGAAGTTTATATACACATATTAATAGAATATATCCTTCAGGCTATGCTTGAAGGATAAAAATAAAAAATTTTATATATGCAAATATTTATTTCCCCTCACTGTATATATGTGTGTGTGTGTGTGTGTGTGTATACATATATATATACACACATATGCAAACACACTAACACACACACACAAACACACATATATATATATATATATATATGAATATATACATTTATATTCATGTTTAAATAGGGTTTAGTTAGACTTAAAAAATGCTACTTGATGCCTCATTGCTTAATACTCAGCATTATAAGGTACGTATCAAGGGTACGTGGAACATTTCAGGGAAAGGAGTGACACCTTCCCCTAC
>OY757911.1:112758327-112773327 GCA_963585895.1 Sepioteuthis lessoniana
GTTTAATTTTCTACAGAAAAGTAAGTCAATATTGTTAAAAAATTATTGTTATTGTTGAAAATTATTGTTATCGTTATATTATAGTTCTTGTTTCGTGACCCCCCTCAAACAATTGTTATTGTTGTTTGTGTGTGAGGAGGGTCAAACCTCGATTTGAATTCATTGACTTTATTTTAAACAAAACGAAACGACCGCCATTTTGTCATTTGCATTTCTCAAAGTCAATTCGCATTTTTAAAACGCCATTCCCCCTAGTTGCCGTTTTAAAACGCAACTATGGGGGAACCATCCCGGATTCAACCTACTCAAAAAAATTTATTACCAACACAAGACATGTTTAGCGAATCAGAACCCTCCCCGAAGCCGGAAGACTTAACTTGTTCAGACATACAACCAGCCCAGAAGCCACCAGCAACGCCAGTCTCCTGGTCGTCGCAGCTTCAAAAAAAGAAAAAATCCCCAAAAGACTACGAGAACGACAGAGTCACGAAATACTCGGCGTATTTTAAAGAAAATGAGATCCTACCTATCCCAGAATTGGTAGAGGCGGTTGAGCCAAAGACTCTGTCGTTCGTCGTGACCGATTTAAGGACTAGGAGACTGGCTGGCCTTAAAAAAGAGACGTTCGAGGAATTACTTAAAACTGCAGGCATCCCAGGTAAGTATTTTTACCGAAGGAGTTTTGCAACCTGGGATGTCTTGCTCCCGACAGAAGAAATAGCGAAGAAGCTGGCTAGAAGCAACATTACCACTAAGTACTTCCGGCTTCAACCAGAATATAGAGGACAAAGGAGAATTAAGGTCACCGTATGTAACGTGTCCATGGAGCTAAATGGGGACGTTATCGCCGCCTACCTCAGTTCCTATGGCGGCGTCGAAGACTACACCCAAATAACGTCAGCTCATGGCACGGCATACGGTGATTTCTCATTCATCATGATTTTAGATAGGGGAGGGTTCAATGCAATACCCCATACGATAACATATAAAAACACAACCATGACAGTCATCGTAGAGGGCAGGAAACCGCTTTGCTGGAATTGTAAACAGCTCGGACATTTCTCGCGGTCCTGCCCTCAGAAAGCCACCACCATCGCTACCAACAAAACAACCACCGCCACCAACGATACAAATGAAACAAATACAGAAGCTAAGAACAGCACACATCCAGAAAAAGAATCCCAACCCAACAAAGATGAAGGGTGGACCTTAGTAAAAGGAGGAAAAGGGAAAAAAGAAACAAAAACAAAAAATAAAGAAAAACCCGAAGAAATGGAAACAACAACTAACCTAAAAAGGAGAAGAGACAGCGGGGACACGGAGAAGGAGGGGGAGAAAAAACAACTGAAAACAAACTCCCCCAAACCAGAAAAACAAAAACCTCAGACCCTCCAACCCCAGCAACCAGCACCCCAGCGACCAGCAGAAAAACAACAACCCAAGCGACCGGAACAAAACCCCAAACAACCGGAAAAAAACACACATCCTCCACCCCAACGACCAGCACAAATAAATCCTCCCCCTCAACAACCCAAAAGTACACCTGATAAACATCCCAAAACCCCCCTTCACCCAACATTACCTTCTCTATCACCAATTTCAACTCCCAAACAATTCACCCGGTCTCACTCTGAAACCAGATCACCGTCACCATCAACATCTCAAAAGAAAAGAACAAAATCCGCATCTAACCAATTCAGGCAAGCCGTGAACGGTTTCTACTTTTGCTCAGATTTAATGGAATCACCCAACTTAGATCACCAACTAAAAAAAGCACTCAAACCTCTATCATCCATGAGAAACATCGATCAAAAAGACATTACCAATCCATATCTATTCAAGGGTGCAGCCATGGTGACCACCTTTGTCCGTTCGCCTGGCGTCCGAACTAAAGAGCTTTGGCAATTTATTGAGGAGGCCAGTCGGACGGACATAGTGTTGGCGGAAATGGGGCACCCCTCCCACAAAGATCTACTTAATAAATGTACGGGCAGGGTCCCGATTTATGTTCATCCCTGTTTTTATAGGTCCTTAAAGCTGCGGTTTCCCTTTGATGTCGGCGGAATCTCCAGGGACGGCAGAGAGTCTACTGATCTCTGTACCGGTTCCCTGCGTCAGGCCGTCGGCATCCTCACCCCGAAGGATTTCCGGCCCGTAGTCGACACTGAGTAAGGTAAGTTGGATTGATGGCTTTAAACCTTGCCAGTTTGAATGTGAGGGGACTGAGGGATTCAAGCAAGTGCACGCGCTTGCTTGCTGAACTCAAGAACCTCAGAGTGGATGTTGCTGCAGTGCAGGAGACTCACTTCACTTGCGGTGCCGACTGTCGGGTGCTGGAAAGCGACTTTAACGTTTTCTCAGCATACGGCAGCCGCACCAGCGCTGGGGTCTCTTTGCTAGTTGGACGCAGCCTTGATGCTGATGTTGACGTTGTTTTTGCAGGTGACGAGGGCCGGCTGGTTGTGGCCGATGTTGCCGTGAAAAGTTTCAAGTTTCGTCTGGTTGCGGTTTATGCGCCCAATATCGCTGCGGAGAGGGTTTCCTTTTTTCGTCGGTTGGCGTCGTTCCTGGACGATACGAAGCGGCTAGTCTTAATGGGTGATTGGAATGCGATCCTTGATCCCAAGATAGATAAGGTCGGGCGGGGAGCTAGTAGTGCGGGAAGGTGTGAGAGCAGCCTTGTCGGCTTCGTGACTCGTCACGGTCTCGTCGACAGGTTTCGTCTTGATCACCCAGGGCGGGAGATGTGGACGTGGCTAGATAGCTCGCCCTCTGCCAAAGTAGGTTCCTACTTGGACAGAGTGTTAGTGAGAAGAGCTGACATTGATTTTGTTAGTTGTCCCACGTTCCACTTGATAGCGTGGACTGACCATAAACTCATTAGAGTCAGTCTGCGGTTAGTTAATAGACCTAGTCTAGCCGGCTACTGGAAGTTCAATACCTCCTTACTGGAGATACGGGACTTCCGGGACCGGCTGGAATCCCTAATTCAGCGGGCGTTAGTGGGGGTGGTTACCGGGAATAGGTGGTGGGTTTCTCTTAAGCATAGGATTAGAGATTTCGCCACCAAGTACGGTCGACAGCTCAACTTAGATAGGACCGCGGAGGCGAAATCTATAGATGATAGACTTTCCCGGGCGGTGGCTGGGGGGGACTCCCTAGGTGTAGAGCTAGCTAGGAGGGACCTTGAGCGTGAGAGTAGCGAGCGCTACAAGGGATCAGTAGTTAGATCTAGGCTAAAAAGAGTTCTCAACGAAGCTGTGAAATCGAACGCGACTGCGCGTGAAGAAGAAGTGCGAAGGTTCCCCGATCGGTACATCGCATCTGTCAAGACCCCGGACGGGCGTCTGCTGCGATCAGGTCGTGAGATATGTGACGCCTTTCGGGCGCACTTTCGGGATCGCTTTGCCCGCTGCACTGATCTCCCGCTCCGGGAGTTTCGTAGCTATCTTGCCGACTTCCCCCGTCTTGGGGCGGCTGAAGCGGCTAGCTGCGAGGGTGTGGTTACTGAATGCGAAGTCCGTGATGCGTTGAAGCAGGTCGGCCTCAACAAGTCGCCGGGACTAGATGGTTTGCCGTACGAAGTGTACTTGAGGATGTCGCACATGTTTGTGCCTATTCTGACGGATATGTTCAACCATTGGTTCGCCCAGGGAGCCATCCCTGGTAGCGTTACCAAGGGCGTGATCACATTGCTGAAGAAAGGTGGCAGGCATGTTTGGGAGGGTTTAGACGATTACAGGCCCATAACTCTGCTTAACACAGAGTTAAAGATTTTGGCCCGGGTCTTAGCAAATCGTTTACAGCTTGTCATTAGTGATCTGATCGGCCCCGAACAGACCTTTGCTGTGAAGGGAAGATCGATCCAGGACAACCTGCACTTGATTCGCGAGGTCCTAGAGGGGATAAAAGACGACACCGAATCCGCGCTGATCAGTTTAGATCAGTCCAAGGCCTTCGATAGGGTAGACCATCGGTTCTTGGCGTCTGTTTTGGAGACTGCCGGATTCAAACCGGAGTTCCGCAGATGGATTAGCATGATGTACCACAACCCTCAGGCAGTGGTGCAGGTGAACGGAAGGCGTTCGGGGGTGATCGCGATCGAGCGATCGGTCCGGCAGGGCTGCCCCCTGTCTCCTCTTCTCTATGTCCTCGCGTTGGAGCCCCTCCTGCGCAGGCTTAGGGATGAGGGGACAAGTCCGGCACTGCGCGGTATCCCATTCGTTGGCCGCCTTGCGGCTAGGGTTTCCGCGTTCGCTGATGACGTCACAGTTTTCGTATCCCGCCTCCAGGATATAGAGGCTGTGAAAGAGGCGGTTGTCGAGTATGAGCGGATTGCAGGGGCCAAGGTCAATTTTGACAAAAGCGAAGGTTTGCGGCTTGGTGCTTGGAGGGGTAGCAATACTCTTCCAGGGCCCTTCCGCTGGAGTGACGGACCCATCCGCATCCTCGGGGTGTGGTTTGGGCCCGACCTCCAACTGGAGCGAAATTGGTCGGAAGTACATGCTAAGGTGAATGCTCAGGTGGGAATCTGGCTTTCAAGGAGGTTGTCCTTAAAGGGCAGGGCGGAGGCGTGCGCCGCGTACGTCTGCCCCTTGATCCTTTACCGATTGGCTGTACTCCCTCTGCCTAAGGCACATCGGTTGGCGCTGCAACGATCCCTCTCCAGACTTGTCTGGGGAGGTGCAAGGCCGATGGTCCGTAGACAGGTCTGTATCCAACGTACACGCAACGGGGGTCTGGGTATGCCTGATCTGGAGAGCCACTGGCTTGCTGAAAGACTTGCATATCTGGGCCGTGTCTTGACGGGGGACTCAGTGTGGAGACGAAAGGCGAGTCGGACTTTTCCTCGCCTCAAGTCAGACCCAAAGGCTGAAGGTCGACGTAGGCCTTTGGGCGAAGCACTGTTTGTCCGCGAGTGCCGAAAGGCCCTTCGTAACCTTCTTGGGTCCAGTGACCTTTCATGGCCTCGGAAGGAGCTGTATCGGGAATTAGTGGTGGGTTCCGCTTCTGATCCTCTCAGCGAGCGGCGCGGCTGGACGGCGGAGGAGATCCGCTCTCACTGGAATTGGGCGCCAGGATCGAGCTTCTTGAACAACTCCGAGTTCTCGCTCACCTGGCGACTTGTTCGGAATGCGTTACCCCTTCGCGGCTTGAACTTCAGAGCGGGCCTGGCAGACATGCCTGATTGCCCTCGCTGTAGCAGTGGCTTGGAAGAAACGGCTGAGCACGCCTTCTACTACTGCGAGCGAGTCCGCCCGTTTTGGGATCACGTCGGGGAGTGGACGGCTCGCATCGAACCCAAACAGCTCGTGCTGCTCGACGTTGGTTACGTCGTAGACAACGTTCTTCCTCCGTATCACGGTGAGAAGCGTGTGGTGTTTCTCGCGATCCTAGCTGTAGCCCGAATGGTGATTTGGACGACGCGAAACAAGGGATTGTATGACGATGCAAGCTTTTCTCATCGTGATCTGGTTTTGTATTTTCGGCATCAGCTGAGGGTCAAAATCAGATGCGATAGAAAACGCTTGGATCGCATAACATTCAGCAAAAGGTGGGTGACTGCAGCGAGCCTGGTCGTACGAAAGGGGGCAATGTTGGAGTCATCCTTCCCGCCTCTGCCTACCCATGGCGTCTACGGTACGGGTCCTTAGGGACCCCATCCCTGGTAAGTAGAATGTTTTTTCCCTTGTAACCTAGTTAGTAGTATGTTGTGAGTCATTGTCCCCATCATCTAGCCGTTAGTTTCTCAAGATCTTCCCCCTCCCTATTATTTTTGTACCCCAACCTGAATTCCAGCCCGCTTTTATTGAAGATCTTGAACATTCATATATAAAAAATCATATTACCTACTTCTATCGACCCATACCGCGCCCGACCCTTTATTTCTTTTATCTCTGTAGATTAGTATTCCCGCCCCAGCTAGGGCAGGTCCGGCTTGTTTCCGGTTTCTTTCGACCCGGAAAACAGTCGGCCTCCAATTTTATAGACGGGGGGATGGGAGGGAAACCAAACGGGGAATTTTTCTTTGTTTCTCTTGTATATATAATTTTTCGGGGTTTTTTCTCCCATTCCCATCATTTCATTGTACATAAACCATATTTTGTAAATAAAAATCATATACCACCTTTGGGTTTTAAGTAGGTTTTCTTCATAGAGCAAATGCGGTATTTTGGTAACTGCTGCGCGCATGATGAAGGATGAATGGTTATATATTGTACTGTTGAATGGGTCGGCGAATGTGGCTAGCTAGGTCCCTTTAGAATATATAGAATAGCAAGACCGCTCCCTTCCCCTCCCCAAAAAACCTTAAGGCCTCGTGCCTTCTTTGTACTTACAAAGAAATAAAGTTAACTCCAGCCGTTTTGGACTGTGTTTAATTTTCTACAGAAAAGTAAGTTAATATTGTTAAAAATTGTTGTTATTGTTGAAAATTATTTTTATCGTTGTATTATAGTTCTTGTTTCGTGACCCCCCCTCAAACAATTGTTATTGTTGTTTGTGTGTGAGGAGGGTCAAACCTCGACTCGACTTCATTGTTTTACTAAAACAAAACAAAACGACCGCCATTTTTTCATCGAACATTCATTTCACTAGTTGAAGTCCATTCGCATTTTTAACACCATTCCCCCTAGTTGCCCTTTTTAAAACGCAACTATGGGGGAAACATCTCGGATTCCAAACGAGATGAACTTATCACAGGACATATTTATTAACACGGAACCCTCCCCGAAGCCGGAAGACTTATCATTATCTTCATCGGCCATACAACCAGCGCAAAAACCACCGGCAACGCCAGTCTCCTGGTCGTCGCAATTACAAAAAAAGAAGAAAACACCTGAAGACTACGAGAACGACAGAGTCAGGAAATACGCAAAGTATTTCAAAGAAAACGAAATTTTACCCATACCTGAATTGGTAGAGGCTGTTGAGCCTAAGACTCTGTCGTTCGTAGTGACAGATTTAAGGACCAGGAGACTGGCTGGCCTCAAAAAGGAATCATTTGAGGAATTGCTCCAAACTGCAGGCATCCCAGGTAAATATTTTTACCGAAGGAGTTTTGCAACCTGGGATGTCTTGCTCCCATCCGAAGAAATCGCCAAGAAACTGTCCACACAAAATATAACCACGAAGTACTTCCGGCTTCAGCCAGAATACAGAGGAAATAGAAGAATAAAAGTCACCGTATGCAACGTGTCGATGCAACTTAATGGAGACGTCATCGCCGCCTATCTAAGTTCATACGGCGGCGTAGAAGACTATATGCAAATCAAATCAGCGCATGGCACGGCATACGGTGATTTTTTATTCACCATGATACTAGATAGGGGAGGGTTCAATACAATACCTCATATCATATCGTACAGGGACACAACAATGACAGTCATCGTAGAGGGCAGGAAACCGCTTTGCTGGTATTGTAAGCAATTAGGACACTTCTCGCGGTCCTGCCCTCAGAAAGCCACCATCGCCACAAACAAAACGACTTCCACCGCCAACGATACAACGAATACCACGACGAAAACAACCACGACTACTACTACTACTACAGCAGCCAAGAAAAATACCAACACGGAAACAGGGGTCCAACCCGATAAAGAAGAAGGGTGGACTCTAGTAAAAGGGGGCAAAAAGAAAAAAACATCCCCAATAAAAACAACAGAAACTACTAAAATATCAGCAGCAGCACCAGCAAATACAGAGACACCAATAAAAAAGAAAAAGAAACCAGAAGAGATGGAAACATCGTATAATTTAAAAAGGAGAAGAGACAGCGGGGATTCAGACAAGGATGGGGAGAAAAAACAATGTACACCAAAACCAAGGAAACAACAACCACAAATAGAAAAACCACAACAAGCCATGCCCACTCAACCCCAGAAACCCACAGAAAAAACCCAAGAACCATCACCAATCATACAAAATAACCCACAACGCCCAGCGCAAATCCTCCACTCCCCAGCTCAACATATACAAAAAGAACCCCCCCTCCTACCAATTCTTCCTTCTCTCTCTCCAATCACCACTCCCAAAATGTTCTCCCGATCCAGATCAGTCAACAGAATTGGACAATCACCATCACCGTCACCCACACAGACAAGGACTCATTCAGTCACAAATGAAGTCCGAAAACCACTAATTGAAATCACCCTTTGTTCAGAACCAGACCCATCTAAAATCACAGATCATCAATTAAAGACAATTCTGAAACCACTATTTTCATTCAAATCCATCAATGAAAAATCCATAGCAAACCCATACTTGTTTAGGGATGCAGCCAAGGTGACCACCTTTGTTCGTGCAGCTGGTACCCGTACAAGGGAGCTGTGGCGCTTCATTCAGGAAGCCAGCTGTGCAAATTTAAGGCTGGCGGAATTGGAGCATCCCTCCCTCAAAAAAATGCTTCCTTTTTGCTCGGGCAGGGTCCCGATTTTAGTTCACCCATCATTTTATAGGTCCCTAAAACTGAGGTATCCCATGGATGTCGGAGGAATTAGCAGGGACGACCGAGTGAGTACTGAGCTCGGCACCGGTTCCCTGCGTCAGGCCGTCGGCATCCTCACCCCGAAGGATTTCCGGCCCGTAGTCGACACTGAGTAAGGTAAGTTGGATTGATGGCTTTAAACCTTGCCAGTTTGAATGTGAGGGGACTGAGGGATTCAAGCAAGTGCACGCGCTTGCTTGCTGAACTCAAGAACCTCAGAGTGGATGTTGCTGCAGTGCAGGAGACTCACTTCACTTGCGGTGCCGACTGTCGGGTGCTGGAAAGCGACTTTAACGTTTTCTCAGCATACGGCAGCCGCACCAGCGCTGGGGTCTCTTTGCTAGTTGGACGCAGCCTTGATGCTGATGTTGACGTTGTTTTTGCAGGTGACGAGGGCCGGCTGGTTGTGGCCGATGTTGCCGTGAAAAGTTTCAAGTTTCGTCTGGTTGCGGTTTATGCGCCCAATATCGCTGCGGAGAGGGTTTCCTTTTTTCGTCGGTTGGCGTCGTTCCTGGACGATACGAAGCGGCTAGTCTTAATGGGTGATTGGAATGCGATCCTTGATCCCAAGATAGATAAGGTCGGGCGGGGAGCTAGTAGTGCGGGAAGGTGTGAGAGCAGCCTTGTCGGCTTCGTGACTCGTCACGGTCTCGTCGACAGGTTTCGTCTTGATCACCCAGGGCGGGAGATGTGGACGTGGCTAGATAGCTCGCCCTCTGCCAAAGTAGGTTCCTACTTGGACAGAGTGTTAGTGAGAAGAGCTGACATTGACTTTGTTAGTTGTCCCACGTTCCACTTGATAGCGTGGACTGACCATAAACTCATTAGAGTCAGTCTGCGGTTAGTTAATAGACCTAGTCTAGCCGGCTACTGGAAGTTCAATACCTCCTTACTGGAGATACGGGACTTCCGGGACCGGCTGGAATCCCTAATTCAGCGGGCGTTAGTGGGGGCGGTTACCGGGAATAGGTGGTGGGTTTCTCTTAAGCATAGGATTAGAGATTTCGCCACCAAGTACGGTCGACAGCTCAACTTAGATAGGACCGCGGAGGCGAAATCTATAGATGATAGACTTTCCCGGGCGGTGGCTGGGGGGGACTCCCTAGGTGTAGAGCTAGCTAGGAGGGACCTTGAGCGTGAGAGTAGCGAGCGCTACAAGGGATCAGTAGTTAGATCTAGGCTAAAAAGAGTTCTCAACGAAGCTGTGAAATCGAACGCGACTGCGCGTGAAGAAGAAGTGCGAAGGTTCCCCGATCGGTACATCGCATCTGTCAAGACCCCGGACGGGCGTCTGCTGCGATCTGGTCGTGAGATACGTGACGCCTTTCGGGCGCACTTTCGGGATCGCTTTGCCCGCTGCACTGATCTCCCGCTCCGGGAGTTTCGTAGCTATCTTGCCGACTTCCCCCGTCTTGGGGCGGCTGAAGCGGCTAGCTGCGAGGGTGTGGTTACTGAATGCGAAGTCCGTGATGCGTTGAAGCAGGTCGGCCTCAACAAGTCGCCGGGACTAGATGGTTTGCCGTACGAAGTGTACTTGAGGATGTCGCACATGTTTGTGCCTATTCTGACGGATATGTTCAACCATTGGTTCGCCCAGGGAGCCATCCCTGGTAGCGTTACCAAGGGCGTGATCACATTGCTGAAGAAAGGTGGCAGGCATGTTTGGGAGGGTTTAGACGATTACAGGCCCATAACTCTGCTTAACACAGAGTTAAAGATTTTGGCCCGGGTCTTAGCGAATCGTTTACAGCTTGTCATTAGCGATCTGATCGGCCCCGAACAGACCTTTGCTGTGAAGGGAAGATCGATCCAGGACAACCTGCACTTGATTCGCGAGGTCCTAGAGGGGATAAAAGACGACACCGAATCCGCGCTGATCAGTTTAGATCAGTCCAAGGCCTTCGATAGGGTAGACCATCGGTTCTTGGCGTCTGTTTTGGAGACTGCCGGATTCAAACCGGAGTTCCGCAGATGGATTAGCATGATGTACCACAACCCTCAGGCAGTGGTGCAGGTGAACGGAAGGCGTTCGGGGGTGATCGCGATCGAGCGATCGGTCCGGCAGGGCTGCCCACTGTCTCCTCTTCTCTATGTCCTTGCGTTGGAGCCCCTCCTGCGCAGGCTTAGGGATGAGGGGACAAGTCCGGCACTGCGCGGTATCCCATTCGTTGGCCGCCTTGCGGCTAGGGTTTCCGCGTTCGCCGATGACGTCACAGTTTTCGTATCCCGCCTCCAGGATATAGAGGCTGTGAAAGAGGCGGTTGTCGAGTATGAGCGGATTGCAGGGGCCAAGGTCAATTTTGACAAAAGCGAAGGTTTGCGGCTTGGTGCTTGGAGGGGTAGCAATACTCTTCCAGGGCCCTTCCGCTGGAGTGACGGACCCATCCGCATCCTCGGGGTGTGGTTTGGGCCCGACCTCCAACTGGAGCGAAATTGGTCGGAAGTACATGCTAAGGTGAATGCTCAGGTGGGAATCTGGCTTTCAAGGAGGTTGTCCTTAAAGGGCAGGGCGGAGGCGTGCGCCGCGTACGTCTTCCCCTTGATCCTTTACCGATTGGCTGTACTCCCTCTGCCTAAGGCACATCGGTTGGCGCTGCAACGATCCCTCTCCAGACTTGTCTGGGGAGGTGCAAGGCCGATGGTCCGTAGACAGGTCTGTATCCAACGTACACGCAACGGGGGTCTGGGTATGCCTGATCTGGAGAGCCACTGGCTTGCTGAAAGACTTGCATATCTGGGCCGTGTCTTGACGGGGGACTCAGTGTGGAGACGAAAGGCGAGTCGGACTTTTCCTCGCCTCAAGTCAGACCCAAAGGCTGAAGGTCGACGTAGGCCTTTGGGCGAAGCACTGTTTGTCCGCGAGTGCCGAAAGGCCCTTCGTAACCTTCTTGGGTCCAGTGACCTTTCATGGCCTCGGAAGGAGCTGTATCGGGAATTAGTGGTGGGTTCCGCTTCTGATCCTCTCAGCGAGCGGCGCGGCTGGACGGCGGAGGAGATCCGCTCTCACTGGAATTGGGCGCCAGGATCGAGCTTCTTGAACAACTCCGAGTTCTCGCTCACCTGGCGACTTGTTCGGAATGCGTTACCCCTTCGCGGCTTGAACTTCAGAGCGGGCCTGGCAGACATGCCTGATTGCCCTCGCTGCAGCAGTGGCTTGGAAGAAACGGCTGAGCACGCCTTCTACTACTGCGAGCGAGTCCGCCCGTTTTGGGATCACGTCGGGGAGTGGACGGCTCGCATCGAACCCAAACAGCTCGTGCTGCTCGACGTTGGTTACGTCGTAGACAACGTTCTTCCTCCGTATCACGGTGAGAAGCGTGTGGTGTTTCTCGCGATCCTAGCTGTAGCCCGAATGGTGATTTGGACGACGCGAAACAAGGGATTGTATGACGATGCAAACTTTTCTCATCGTGATCTGGTTTTGTATTTTCGGCATCAGCTGAGGGTCAAAATCAGATGCGATAGAAAACGCTTGGATTGCATAACATTCAGCAAAAGGTGGGTGACTGCAGCGAGCTTGGTCGTACGAAAGGGGGCAATGTTGGAGTCATCCTTCCCGCCTCTGCCTACCCATGGCGTCTACGGTACGGGTCCTTCGGGACCCCATCCCTGGTAAGTAGAATTGTTTTTTCCCTTGTAACCTAGTTAGCAGTATGTTGTGAGTCATTGTCCCCATCATCTAGTCGTTAGTTTCTCAAGATCTTCCCCCTCCCTATTATTTTTGTACCCCAACCTGAATTCCAGCCCGCTTTTATTGAAGATCTTGAACATTCATATATAAAAAATCATATTACCTACTTCTATCGACCCATACCGCGCCCGACCCTTTATTTCTTTTATCTCTGTAGATTAGTATTCCCGCCCCACCTAGGGCAGGTCCGGCTTGTTTCCGGTTTCTTTCGACCCGGAAAACAGTCGGCCTCCAATTTTATAGACGGGGGGATGGGAGGGAAACCAAACGGGGAATTTTTCTTTGTTTCTCTTGTATATATAATTTTTCGGGGTTTTTTCTCCCATTCCCATCATTTCATTGTACATAAACCATATTTTGTAAATAAAAATCATATACCACCTTTGGGTTTTAAGTAGGTTTTCTTCATAGAGCAAATGCGGTATTTTGGTAACTGCTGCGCGCATGATGAAGGATGAATGGTTATATATTGTACTGTTGAATGGGTCGGCGAATGTGGCTAGCTAGGTCCCTTTAGAATATATAGAATAGCAAGACCGCTCCCTTCCCCTCCCCAAAAAACCTTAAGGCCTCGTGCCTTCTTTGTACTTACAAAGAAATAAAGTTAAGTTAACCCCAGCCAAACACTTTGGCAGTCAGACTGATGTTCAACACTCTTTTACCTATGCTGTATTTATACTTTCATTCAATATACTTGTTTCATGTAATCCAGAGTTTCATCCAGACCTTTTACTGGTCCACAACAGAATTGCTATTTGCTTTTGATTAACTTGAAAATATGACTTTATCAATAAATCAAAGGGCTACCTGTCATTGCCCAGATAGAAAGAGAATAGCATCATATATATATATAAGTATAGTAAGAAATGTATTAAGTAATATATTTCTTATAAATACATTCATATATTTATTTTGTTTATTTTTCTTTGATATGGATGTCAGGAAAATCAATATCAAAATAAACTCTGGATCTGACTAAATACCTAAAACAAAATTCGTAAAAGTAAAAAATGATTCAATTATTAAAACCATACAAACAATTATTATGAATACTCACACAATTATTTGAAAAATATTACGTGATTATTAATAAAGTAAAATACCAACAATTTTTTAAATTACTAGCAGTTAAAAAAAACCCACAGAAAATCTAAAAAAATTCACCTAATTACTCATCAATCTCTCTCTCTATATATATATATATATGATCAATAAGAAAAACATGAATATCAACAATTATCATTTCATAGTCATTTCTGGGGGTTGGGAGGGATTAATATATATCTTTTAACAAAAAAGTAAAGTAAAGAAAATATAATTCTTTTTATTCTTTTTTGCTTAATCTGTTATCTTTTTAACCAACTTATTTGTTTTGGTCTTCATTTGATTTTGAAAGAGTCACCAGATAACGAAAATGATCCTAGTGGTGTGCCTAAGATCTAAAAAATTTCCTAGTTGGGATATCCAAATAGTATCTATAACTTGCTCCTCCAGCAGTGTCCTGCGTGCCTGGTTCGTCTAACTTGAATAAATTTCGTGATGGGAGGCAGGTGGCCGTATAGTTGGTGCTTTGTGGGGTGTTCCCGCCAGGACTTGTTTAATATTGCTCGCAACATCCTTGTGTAGTTGCCGTCTAGCTTCTTTTCGAGCCATTTTGTTAGCGTCCAGGTGGTGCATCCATACAGCAGTATCGACACGACCGCTGCTTGGAAGAAACTTTGTTTCATTTTATCAGTCAGGTCTGATTTCCATATGACCGATAGCTTATCGATAGCTGTCCATGCCTTCGTTAGCTGCATGTCTATGTCTTTTTCAGTTGATGTACTCCTATGGACCCCCACTTATGGCCGAGCAAAAGCAGGACGACCAGCTCGAACATACATACAACAGCTATGTGAAGATACGGGATGTAGTCCAGAAGACCTGCCGGAGGTGATGAACAATAGGGAAAAGTGGTGAGAGAGGGTCAGGGATATCCGTGTGGGCGGCACGACATGATAATGATGATGATGATCTATAACTTGGTTCCTAGTAGCTATATCAACTCAAAACCAATTTCAATGGATAAATTTATCAGAAAAAAGTTGATGCTAAAATATTCTGTTTTCCAAAGAATTCAATTACAGACCAACAGACAGACAGAAATTTAATAGCGTTATAGATAGAAATTATATAGAGTAAAAACTCTTATTTATTTTTGTATGTGAAAATATATAATACTTTGAATGAAACTTTGGTTTGTCAGCTAAAAAAGACCTTTAAAACATCTATGATTTATGTCAAACAAAATAATGTTTTCCCCAAAAGTAGTTCCTGTATATAGAAGATGGTGCTCAAAATACCTACTATTCTTACAGTTCAGCACACTTAGAAATTCTTTTTCAAGTTTGTGTAAGATTTACGAACCCCCCACCCCAAAAAATCAATAAAAACTCTAAAGGAAGAGGAAGAAAAAGAAAAAAGAAAAAAGATCTCTGAAAACAAATTGGAATGAACAAAACCATCAAATGTAAAGTTACTGATTACTGGCATCAGTGAAATTAAGACCATCTCTAACACATACGGAAGGAAGAAAATGACACTATTTCCCATGTTAATTTGTAAGACACTTAAGTATCACAAGTATATATATATATCAATGTAAGTTTTATTCTAGTCTTGTTACTGAGATACATTTGAATAAATAAAAATTCATGTCTCATTTACAACATAAAAAAAAAAGAAAAGAAAAAATGTCAAATCACTTTAAAACAAATATTTGTAACGTAAATATTTATGAATCAATTAAAAGTCCAAGATAATCAAAACTAAATTTGAACATATA